>PVJN01004256.1:0-92032 GCA_004026805.1 Lasiurus borealis | reverse complement strand
GGAGATGTGCCCACAAGCAAGTACATGCCCTCGACCAGAATCGAACCTGGGACCATTCAGTCCGCAGGCCGACACTATCCACTGAGCCAAACCAGTCTCGGCTGAAGGTTTTTTTTTATATCAATGATAAATTATATACCAAGTATTAGTTAACTGGTGCTGTGAACTGGGGGAAACATGCAAAAAACCCTGAGACCATAAACAAGGGACTGAGAGACAAAACACAAGGAATATAGGAGCAAAACATTTCCTTCTTAGGTGTATATTTCAACAGAAAGGCTGTAGATTACCGCCATAGAGAAAATACACATAAAATAGAAGGCCTACATATGGTTTAGAAATAACACAAGGTGGGGAAGGTTTTATTAAAAATCTAGGAGGCCTTAGATCAGCAGGCACACACGTTTGGTCTATAGGAGATGCCACATATATTGTTATGTAAGTATATTTACAAACAATAATACAATATCGTTCATCGACAAGGCTGCTGCGTGAAGAACTCACTAATGATAAAGTGCAAATGTAAGCAAATTGCTACTTCATCTTTTCCTCTTCAACATCTGGACTCTTTCAATACAATATCAAGGTGCTGAGGCTCCAAACTGTTAAGAGAGCTTTGCCTGACGATAGTCATTAGCGCACCCTGACAGTCTCTCATCCCGTGCCTAGAAGATGGAGTGTTAGTTTTCACACATCGAACCAGGTTCCTTGGACAACCCTCTAAGAGGGAAGGAACCTGCGTAAAAAAGTGGGAAAAGCTACAGTAAGGAAGTTTGGGTGATGGTCCCACACCCTCCTGACTGGTTTGACACCCCCAGTTCTTTGGTTTGCACCTTTGCAGGCTCATGAGGTGAGGCGACTGGAAGGACCACTGGGGACAGGATGAGGACTCAGGGTTCTGTGGAGGCAAAGGCAGAGGCAGCGCCACCAGGGAAATGACTGGGTTGCTTGCTGCTTTTGTCTCATTCTAGGAGCTTCCCTCTCTCACATGGAGCAATTTCTTAGTCTTTTCATCTTCTGTCTCCCCTTTGCAATTTTCTTATTTTCCAGATAGTTCTGGAGTGACATTTCTAAGAACCAATTTATTTATTTTTAAAATATATTTTATTGATTTTTTTTTTTTTTTGCAGAGAGGAAGGGAGAGAGATAGCAAGTCAGACACATCAATGAGAGAGACATCCATCAGCCGCCTCCTGCACGCCCCACTGTGGAGATGTGCCCGCAAGCAAGGTACATGCCCCGGACCGGAATAGAACCCGGGACCCTTCCGTCCGCAAACTGACGCTCTATCCACTGAGCCAAACTGGTTTTGGCTAAGAACCAATTTATTTAAGGCCTTCACAAGTCACTGAATTGAAATAACTCTAAGCAGAGGGAATGTCTTCTCTCCTCTCTTCAATAAGCTCACCTTTTAAGGACTTAGTTCCTGCGTGACTCTTTCGGGAAACCACACTGAACTTAGAGACTTTCTCTTCACTTCTTTCCCAGCCTGTGCTCACGCACACTGTATTCTCCCTGTGCTGTACTGTGGCATCTCCTCTCCTCTCTGCTTCTTCTACTGGACTGCAAATTCTTTCTCCTGGTCTCATCATTTAAGAGAATGTATCAACGTGGCTCTGAACCTTTTCCTTCCTTTTCTGAACCTCAGTTCTTTCGGGGAAAATGGGAAAGCTGCAGCACCTACGTCACAGGAGTGTGTTCAGAAGGAATGAAGTAATTCAGGTACAATGTCGGTAATACGCAACAGTGATAATGCTTAGCAGGTGCCGGAATGAGCGCTTTACATGGATAATCTCATTTATTCTGTAAAACGACCTTGCTAAGTGACTGCTGTACTACTCTCTTTTCCAGACCAGAGAACTGATGTTCCAAGGAGGGTAAGTCACACAATAATTAGTGTAACTGGGGTTCAGACGTAGGTAGCCTGACTTCATTTTACCCACTAGTTATCCTGTCTACAGCAATAAGCACCGAATAGCTCTTTCCATCATCATCATTTCTCTTTCAGCTCCAGCACCATCCACACGGTATGGATACAGTTGGAGTCAGGTAAATTGAATGCCTGTTTGAGCGCGGATTGAAAAACAAATTTCCCCTTGCCTTTCATATGCCTCAGACTCAAGTGTATAAAAATTATTTTGGTTTCCTGAAAAGCATTTTTTTTTAAAGTTCTTAGTGACTTTGTATTTTTTAACCTCTTCTTGAAAAAATGTCATTTTTCCTATCTTGCCAAATAAACTCAATTTTCAAGTCCCCGATGAAATGCCATTTTGTCTGAGAAGCACTTTCTGGGTTCTTGATCGACCGGCATTTTTGTTGATGCCTCAATTTCAGCACAGACCTTTCTATTCTGAAATAAGCTATGTTAGTATTGTCTGCATCATTAAGCAGTCAGCTCCCTAAGGGCATGGACAATGTTTTATTCCATCTGTGTTTTCCCTGTGCCTAATGCAGTGGGAAAAGAAAAAAAAGGTTGACTGACTTTTTAAGGGTTGCAAGATGCTGTAATGCATCGCAAAGAAATGTTATGAGTTTCACTTAATTAAAAAAATGTTAATGCGTTACCTCTTTTCCACTATAATTTTTTTTTGGTATTGATTTCAGAGTGAAAGGGGGAGAAAGAGAAAGATAGAAACATCAATGGTAAGAGAGAATCATTGACTGGCTGCCTCCTACATGCCCCACTACTAGGGATCGAGCCCACAACCTGGGCATGTACCCTTGACTGGAATTGAACCTGAGACCCTTCCGTCTGCAGGCTGACAGTCTATCCACTGAGCCAAACCAACTAGGGCCCCACTCTAAAGTTCTTTGTAATCCTTTCCATAGTAGTAGAATGACATACCTAATTCTCTATTTTAAATTTTGTTATTCTATTATTCATTTATAAAAAAGTTATGTTTATACATACAATTATGTCCAAATTGATTGAAATGAAATAAGTTTATTTGTTCATATAAATTTCATGAAATAGCAACAAACCAAATTGTATCTGGTAAAGTAAATGAGGTTTTGCATTTGGAAATAACACTTCTATCTATGGACTGCATCCCCTTCAAATTATAATAATGTTATGTGTAAGAAGAAACACAGTTTCTAGAAAATGATCATGCTCTAATCTGAATGCAATAGGAAAGAAAAAGTAAAAAATGGATTGTTCAACAAGAAAAATTCATAAGGAATTGGGGAGGAGAGGAAACATACCTCAAAGGTTTAATAGAGTGTATAAGCATGGAAATCAGGTTACATCCAGATGAAAACATCAGGAATCATGAGTGAATATGCTACACACTCATTTTGAAGCAGATGATTAATAAGTGTTATTAAAATCAGAGGTCTGTTCCGGGTCAATAAGATAACATTTACAGAGGCCCTGTGTTCTGAACTCTTTAAAGGGGAGGATGCAAAGTTTTCTGTGACAAGTAAACAAGCACAGAAAAGCAGGAACTCCAAGACTCAGCGACATCCTTCACCACCTTTCATGCTGATTCCTCTCCCTCCGAGACTGAAGGTTCACGGCCAAGCACTACGATGACTTCATTGACTCTCTCTCGCTTTGTTTACTGTGTACCCACCTGCCCAAATCACCATCTTGGTACCAACTCTGCCTACTTTCCCCCTGCACCTGTGAAGCAGAATGAGGCCCGAGAAAGATACCGCAATGCACTGCTTTTAGATTCATGATCACAAATCTCAAGTGGCCTCCTCATGCCAGACACTCACATGATACTTCCTTGGTGCCAGACCAGCGGTTCTCAACCTGTGGGTCGCGACCCCTTTGGGGGTCAAACGACCCTTTCAGAGGGGTCTCCTAAGAACATCGGAAAATGCAGATATTTACATCACGATGCATCACAATAGCAAAATTTCATGGTTGGGGGTCACCACCACATGAGGAGCTGTATGCAAGGGTCACGGCCTTAGGAAGGTTGAAAACCACTGTGCCACTCGCATGATACTTCCTTGGTGCCTTTGCCACCACACTCTTTTAGACCCCTTTCCCACCTATTGGCATCTTCACTTAAATACTTCGCTTTTCTGCCTTTTGGACTCCCCGCATGGCTGTCTTCACTGGTGCATGAGATTCTGTCTTCTCTCATCTGCTCAAGGACATCACTGTAGGAATTCTCCACTCTTCCCCTGCATGATCATTTCCTCTCTCTATTGAATCCCTCCAGCTGGCACACAAGTATGCTGTTATTTCCTCACCTTAAAACCCCAACCAACAAACTCTATTCACCCTGCTTCTCCCACCGTGAACAGGACATTTTCCTCCTTGCATTGACATTGATGCCTCCTACCCTTTTGGGTTTCCTCCAACTTATTTATCCTTCCTCCTCAGTCTCCTCTGAGGTGGTCCCTCCCTAACTTTTTGCTCGTGGAGTGCCCCCAGTGTGAATACTTTATTTATCTTCTTTTCCATCTCTACTCTCACACCCTGATGGTCGCATCTGCCGTGGCAGCTTTAAATATCCCATCTATGCTGGTGACTCCCAATCATAAATCTCCAGCTTGGATCTTCCCTCTGAACTCCAGGCTAATCATATAACCAACGTGGTCCTGACACTCCCTTTTACATATTAAGTTCAATGTGTTCAAAACTACTTTTCTCCCACAAAACATATTTACCCACAGCCTTTGCCTTCTTCTTTAATGACCATTCCATCCTTCCAGTTACTCAGGCTAAACACCCTGCCCGCACTTTCTCACACCTTCTGTCCAGAATCCTGCTGGGTCTACCTTCAAACCTAAAATCTGACTCGTCCTCACCAGCTCCACTGCTATAGTCCTGGTCTGAGTCACTGTCCTCTGGTTAATGGATGACACACTGGCCTCCTAACTAGTGTCCCTGCTTTTACACTTGTCCCCACCTCCTAGCTGCACTATGTATTCTCAGTACAGCAGCCAGAGTGGTACTATGGAAATCTAACTCGGATTTGATCACTTCTCTATTCAACACTTTGCAACACCTCCTTACTTAACTTCATGAAAGACACGGTTCCTATAATAACTTACAAGGCCTTATATTATTTGCTCCCTCTCTCCACATGCTCATCTCTCTAATTTATTATTCTTCTACTAATTTACAGTCTTTTCAGCAATATGCTAGCCTTTTGTATTAGCCATTTCCTGTTTGAAAGTCTCCTCCAGTCATCTATATGACAGCTTTCCTCATCTTCCTCCAATCTTTGCTCCATGACATTTTATCAGTGAGACCTACACTGATCTTCCTGGTTCATGTTATATTCTGACCTCCTTCCCCACCATTCTTAAATCTCTCCAAACCTTCCTCCACATTACTGTCTCCATAGGCTTTATAATAAATTTCTAACATAGATAACTTACTAAAATTAGTAAATTTTCTAACCTAAATAATTTACTAATGTATCATTTCCATTTCCATTAAATGCCTTCCTCTTTTGGAATGTAAGCTCTAGGCAGGCAGAGGTCTTTCTTTTATTCAAATGTGTAACTGATGCCTTTAGAACATGTTTAATCAAAGCATCTAGAATAAGTTCCTGTCACTTAGTATGGGTACTCAATACATTTTTTTTGTAAATGAATTAATGTTCATGTAGTTTTATGATGTTAAGTCTGTTTTCAAAACTTATTTTTTAATTTAGATGGATGCATTCATGATAGAGGTATCTCATGTAATACCTATGTTCAATACATTTCATTCTCCTTCACAACTTCTGAGCGATCTATTCCTCACCAAAATGTTAGACTTTGGTTTGGGAGGTTTTGCTGCCATCTAATGAGGTAAATATAAATTACATAAATTTGCTTTTTCTTCCACTGTTGTCATAGCTTTTTCAAAGCTGATGCAGAGGGAAAAATATCCATTGCGAATGTATTATCTTTACTTCAAAAAACATTTGCACAGGAAGATGAAACAGATTATTTTAAAGATCACACTTTGATTTGCAAAATAAACCTCTGGTTTGATCTTGTACTGACCTAAAACATATGTAATTTTTCCTTTTTACCATAATGAAGCTTAAAGGGAAAGTTTGCAAGGGGCTTCAGAGTGTCGAGTCAAGGAAAATACTTTGTTCTTTACACCTGGGACTCAAGAACAGCCCACCCAGGGCTGGGATTTTTTTGGGCGTGAACCACAATGGGTTTCATTCAAAATCCAACTTGCGTGAAATATCTCACAGGACCATAGACATGGTATGCTTTAAGGACCTTGTAACAAATGAGATGTTGAGGCACAGAAACCTATTCGATGATCTTGACTGATAACTAGTACGTAACATCATGCTTAGGCAACCAAATGAAGACCCCCTCACAACTTAAAATCTCTATATATAAAAGGCTAAGTGACTGTCTGACCAGCTGGTAGGCATGATGCACACTCACCACGAGGGGGCAGATGCTCAACGCAAGAGCTGCCAAGCTGCGGTGACTTGGCAGCAGTGGTGATGACGCACCCTGAACCAGAGAGGAAGGAGCGTGATTCCACCTTTGGCCACCATGCCTCATGTTTTTGCTGGGCACTGTTGCCCCTGAATCTGTGGGGGAAGGGACTCCAGAAGGTTGGCTCCAGGGCATGTCTGGCCCTAGCTAGCCCACTCCTGCCCTGCCAGCCACCTTCTAAGTAATTTCCTTTCAGGGGTGCCACCGGGCCACTAATAGTATATAAAAAGTATTACTGTGGATCCAATATCTATCATTTTATGCATGCTCTGCCTATGTAATGGTTTTCTGAGGTCTAGAAAATGTTCCATAATATATTGGCCATCTTTCTAATCCTTCAGTTCATACATTTTTTTCTCTCCAAGGAAGCTGTTTCACAACCATGGTTTTTATGATTGCTAAGAGTTTGTTCTATTTCAGTTTTTCTTACTGAAACTATAAGAAATTTATTTATTCTTATTCTCTGATTGATATGGCTTGCACTTCCAGTACTATATCAAACAGGAGTGGTGAAAGTGGGCATCCCTGTCTTGTTCCCATTTTTAGGGAAAATGAGTTTAGTTTTTGCCCATTGAGTATGACATTGGCTGTAGATTTGCCATGTAAGGCTTTTATTATGTTGAGGTATGATCCCTCTATCCCACTCTGCTGAGAGAGGTTTTATCAAGAAAGGGTGTTGGATTTTGTCAAATGCTTATTCTGCATCAATCGATATGATTATGTGTTTTTTTCTGTCAACTTGCTTATGTGATATATAACATTTATTAATTTGCAGATATTGTACCATCCTTGCATCCCCAGGATAAATCCCACTTGATCATGGTGTATGATCTTTGTAATGTAATGCTGGATCTGATTTGCTAGAATTTTGTTGTGGATTTTAGCATTTGTGTTCACCAAGGATATTGGCCTGTAGCTCTTTTTTGTGGTGTGTTTATCTGGTTTTGGGATTAGGGTAATGCTGGCTTCATAGAAAGATCTTGGAAGTGTGGCTTCCTCTTGGATTTTGTGGAATAGAGTGAGGAAGATAGGTTTTAGTTCTTCTTTGAATGCTTGGTAGAACTCCCCTGTAAAGCCATCCAGAACAGGGCTTTTGTTTGCTGGAAGATTTTTGATCACTGCTTCAATTTCTTTGGTGATTATCCTATTCAGGTTTTTTTATTCTTCCTGATTGAGTTTTGGGAGCTTGTATTTTTCTAAAAATATGTCTATTTCAACTAGGTTGTCCATTTTGTTGGAACAAAATGTTGTTCATAGTATTTTTTCATTATCCTTTGTATTTCTGTGGGATCGGTTGTTACTTCACCTCTTTCATTTCTGATTTTATTTGGGTCCTTTCTCTTTGCCTTTTGGTGAGCCTGGCTAGAGGTTCATCAATCTTGTTTATTCTTTCAAAGAACCAGCTCTTGGTTTTGTTGATCTTTTGTATTATTTTTTTGGTCTCTATGTCATTTATTTCTACTCTGATCTTTATTATTTCCTTCCTTCTGCTTTACACTGGCCTTTTCCTGTTGCTTGCTCTCTTTCTAACACTTTGAGTTGTAGGGTTAGATAATTTATTACCATATTTTCTTATTTTTTGAGGTTCAGCGCCTGTAGAACTATGAACTTCCCTCTCAAGACTGCTTTCACTGTGTCCCATAGCTTTTTGGATTGTTATGTTTTCATTGTCATTAGTTGCCATGATGATTTTTATTTCTTCTTTGATCTTCTTTGGTAACACAGTCATTGCTTAGTAGCATGTTACTTAACCTCCAGGTGTTTGATTTTTTTTCATTGCTTTTATTGTAGATGATTTCTAGTTTTATGCCATTGTGATCTGAGATGTTTGATATGATTTTTATCTTCTTGAATTTGAAGAAACTTTGCATGTGCCCCAATATGTGGTCTGTCTTTGAAAATGTCCCATGTGCCCTTGAGAAGAATGTATATTTCATGGCTTTGGGGTGAAATGTTCTGAAGATGTAAATTAATTCCATCTGATCTAGGAAGTAATTTAGGGATTGATGTTTCTTTGCTGATTTTTTGTTTAGAGGATTTGTCCAGTGGTGTTCTGCTTGACAATTTTAGTGGCATCAGATACCAAGTGGAAAATCATTATCTTGGTTAAAACAAAATTTTTATTCTGGAATGACTACTTCAATGCATTTCAATAATTCTCTTCTCTTCTAAATATTTTTTATCAATAATCTACAAATAAATTTACTAAGAAAGAATCTGTATGTGATTCCAAATCCTTTGGGATTTTGATTGTAATTCTCATAGTATGATGAACTCAGAGGTTACTATTTCTACCACAGAGCCACAAGGCTAAATTTCTGCTCTACTGGTCCTTTTTCCTCTATAATTTATTTTGTGTACTTAAATGCCTGCAGCTCAATTCTATTCTCACCTTCATCACTCTTCTTGTCACATGCCTGGAGTCTGATTTTGAGAATTATAATAACCTGCAAGTCATATGAATGGGGGAAACACTGCTCCAAGTAATTCAAAAGTCTTGACTATGCTTGTAGAAAATGAGTTGTGTCGTACACTGTTGTTAGTACTGACTTTGTATTTGGAATGAAGTACTAATTTATTTACACTATTGTATATAAGAAATCCAGACCACTTTATTCAGTGGAACAAAATCTAGTGTAACTGGCCATGTCTAAAGTCCAGTGATGAGCAAAGCTTAGTTTCAAATCTGAATTCTCTCATTCCATACTCCATTTCAGGAAATAATACAGATGTGAAGTAATAAGGGCATGAACATGTTCCAAGAGAACTAATGGTGCACTTCTTTGCTTTTAATAATTTAGAACAATACAGAGAATCTTTTTACCATAAAAACATTGCTAATTTGACAGTGTCCACAGAACAAGTAAGGTGTCATGGAAAATGATCAGTAGGTTCAGACCAGAGTTCCATCTCTCCTATTTCATGCATATCATGGTCTACAGAACAAGTAACTTAACTTTCATGGGCTCCATTTTCTTCATCTGAAAATGAAGTGGCTGAACTACATGTTACATAGCTTTTTACTACTTACAGATCATTGTGGGCTACACACCTTTCCATAGCCACAGACAGAGATGTGAATTTTCCTTTGCAGGAATGGAAGACAACTAGAGGTGATGGCGATTTTACAGAACTGGACATCCAATTAAAAATTTAAAGTTAGGGAACATGAGAACTTAGGAAGCCCAGAAAAAAGAATAGATGGAATGAACAATGCACAGGGCAAGACCAGCACTGGCTCCAGACCCCTTCTCTACGGGCAGCCCGCAGGCAGGTTCGGAGCCAGCCAGTTCTTGGCACAAGCCGAGAAGGAAACCACATGATCTCAATGCCAATGTGACCTCGTGAGGTCCCTGGACTGATTAGCACAACATTTGCATTTCAGTTTTGACCCCACCCCCCATGAGTTTTTCTGTGTACATTATGGGTGAAGGCATGCCCAGAAGAAATAGAGTTTCTGTCAATCATCCCTGAATGCAAATAAAAGTCTCCACCAACAAAATCCCTCCTTGAAACCCAGGAGTTGGGGTCCCACATGCTCTGCAAGCAGGCCCAGGCCATTCCCTTTTCTTTTCTTTCCTTTCCTTTCCCCCACCGACATGTGTACCCCAACCTCTAAGGTTGGCAACCAGGGGAGAAATGGGCAGCTACGACTCATCCCTGAACTTGGATGCAAAGCCCTTTTCCTTTGCCTTCCCAGCCACTGCCTCTCTCAGCTGGCCTGTTCCTTGGAATTTATTTTCCATGAACCCCATTTTGATTTGCTTTTACTTTCACTGACCTTAAAATGTTCTCTGCGTTGATGAAAAGAACCGAGGTCCTAGCTGGTAACTCTAATCGGTGACAATAGTAAGCATGGTGTATTTGATGAGGGAGAGATGGTTTGGTTAAAACTGGTGTGTAATCAGTTAAGTAGGAAGTGTGTATAAGACAGCTGATCAATGATTCTCTCTCATCACTGATGTTTCTGTCTGTCTGTCTGTCTCTCTCTCTCTCTCTCTCAAGTCAATAAAAATGTATTTAAAAAATTGGTATATATTTAGTTTAGATTTTATCATTGGTGATACAGAATCTCTGGTAAGAAAGTGAAATGTTCAGATTTGAGCTTGAGGCAGATCACTTTGGTAGCGATCATTGCAGAAGATTGAAAGTGGCACTCGTGCATATGTATGTACATAGGTGTGTGCATGTGTGTGTGTGTGTGTGTGTATGCTTGCACATGGGTGTAAATGGAAATGCTCTACCCAGAAAGGAAGCTGAGTAAGACTGGCTAGATGAGAAAAGGGGGTACATTTATAGCTATAGACAAGTACTAATTTTAAATTAAATAAAAGGCTTATGTATTTACACAAATTCGCATTTCCTCAGTTAGGGATGTTTGCAAACTCAAAGCAACCAGCATTGTTAATATGTGTGCACATATGTCACTGGATAGGACATCTGTTGGTTCACAACACAAAAATTCAGTGTGGATCTGAGAACCATCTGCCATAGCTTGGCTAGCTGGTGTTAGGGAATTAGCAGATTTTAAGGCAGCTGAAGAGTGAGAGGCTGAAGTAATGTAGAATCGTATTCCCAAGACTGGAAAGCACTTGCCACTTTTTATTTTTCCTGTTAATGATCACTGTTTATTTCTTCGTAAGCCTCACTCGTTGCTGAGGACGTGATCAAAGACACAATGTAAGAAAGTAGGCAAACATCACCTCTGGTTTCCTCTCCTGCTTCCCTGTTCCTGTCTGTTATGTGCAAATACCTGCCAGGCTGAATGCTACATGCTGGAGGAGGCAAGAAGACTAAGACAAGCATCCTGACCTCATGAAACTCAATTTCTCAAGGAGGAAGCAGACAGGATAAGAACTAATTAGAATGCAATTTAATAAGTACTACTATAATAGCATGAGCCAAATCCTGGGACAACAGTGAAAAGAACAATTAGTTATCGCTGCCCCGCAGCATTGTGGGAGTTTTCTCAGAGGAGATGATATCTGACCTGGCTGCTGAAGGATGGACAAGAGTTTGCCTTGTTAGGAGATACATCAACAGGAAATTGCAGGCCTCAGACAGACCACATTTCCTTGTTATTCAAAGAGAGCCCATGGAGTTTGTATTCAATGACTCAAAAAAATTTGAGGACATATATTAATGCTGAAGCAGACGAAATAAATCCTGTAACTGAATTAAAAACGTGGGCCTAAGTCTGGTTATGATGCTGATCTGAGGAAAAATAAAAGGATAAATAATATTTGTTTGTTGCTGCTATTTTTTAAAAAAATATATTTTATTGATTTTTTACAGAGAGGAAGGGAGAGAGACAGAAAGTCAGAAACATCGATGAGAGAGAGAGAGAGACATCGATCAGCCACCTCCTGCACACCCCACAGTGGAGATGTGCCTGCAAGCAAGGTACATGCCCCTGACCGGAATAGAACCTGGGTCCTTTCAGTCCGCAGGCCGACGCTCTATCCACTGAGCCAAGCCGGTCTCGGCTGTTGCTGCTATTTACCAAGTCCTTAATATAGCTGGTCTCAATTAATTCCAAAGTCAACAATGTAGGCATTACTCATTTTTTTAAGAGAGAGAGGAAGGGAGAGAGGGAAAAAGAAATACTGATTTGTTATTCCACAGTGGTTGGTTCTTGTATGTGCCCTGACAGGGATCAAAACCACAATTCTGGCGGGTTGGGATGATGCTCTCTAACCAACTGAGCTACCAGGACACTGTGTTAATTTATTTTTTCTTTTTAGCTTTTTAAAAAATTGTTTCAAGTATTACATATGTCTCCTTTCGTTTATTCATTTTTAAAGATAGGAAAAATAATCAAGGTTACTCAATAATAATAGTCAATATCTGGACCTGGATCTTCCTGATGCAAAAGTCAGTGTAATTTGCACTACACGCTCTTGTCTCTATGCACCTGTCTTGAGTATACAATTCGATGTTCACACACATGCATAGTATTATAACCCCAAAAACAAAGAGGTCAGAAAAGAGCATGGAAGGAAGTTGTTCATTCTTTCATCTTCCAGGAACTCTCAACATAAATACAAACATAAACACATATACCATAAGTGAATACACTCATTCATATCTCATTTATGTTCTTTACCACGGCATGCACCTACATTGTAGAAATAGTTTTGCCCACTAACATCAGTGCTTTGGAAATATGATATATTGTGCTTTTAAAAATAAATGCTTTCCTAGGGAATAACTTCGAAAATTTCTATCCATGGACATTACAGGCCTCATCCTGGCTCGAGCTGGGCGCTTCTGTTTTATTTTGGTACAAAATATTCGAGAGGCAGCTGGGACCAGTGCAAGACTCAGCCCATCCCCGAATCACTTTCCTGAGCAGCTTTCAGTGCGCAGCTCCCTTACTGTTTACTAACACTTACAAACGCGAAAATCTTTCATGTCAACAGGTTGGGGATCTGGCCGCCGAGTCCATGGAGGCATTTTGTTGACTTCATAGGGTTTCCACAAAGGAGATCAAAGGGGTGCATTATGTTTCAATACATAACTTTACAGGACAGATGGAATCCACCTTGAAAGAGCCATGACACTTAAAGCCAGATTATCCAAAGTTTCAGACACTAAAACCATCAGCTTGCTCGAACCTTATCCTCACTCTGTCAGCACGTTTTAGCTTCATTTATAGGGAGCGGGCCATCGATTTGAATTTTAACTGGTGCCAAAGTTCAAGCCAGGGTGAGAGCGCAGCCCCGGGATGTGGGTGGTTCCAGCGATGTGCCGGTTTGGTACGGAGTCTCTCTCTCGAATGGGGATATCAGGCTTATGACTAAATCACTCTACTGAGCTGCAAATTTACCTGCTCGTAACTTCTGGAAAGAATTTCAGAACGTGGACTAGTATTAAGGAGAGCTTCACCTACCGGAATCCTTTTCTCTGATGAGAAAAGAACATGAGAGGAAGTTGTCTATTCTTTCATCTTCCAGGAACTCCAAAGGGACTCTGCTCCTGCCCACATCTAACACAGGGTCCACACACATGACCTTTGCACTCCCCCCCCCCACCCCCAACCCCGCTCAAGCTTTGAAACAAATTACAGTTTACAAATGTGGGTGGTGTACCTGAATACCCGTTTTTTTTGTGTTTTTTTTTTTTTTTGGTGTGTGAGTTTTTTCTTCTTTATGAGTGAAAATAATTATTTCTGGGCATCCAAACCATTAACTATTAAACTTGTCAACAATCTTGTTCTGTAAAAACCACTTAAATAGATATAGTAATTAAAAGTTATTGTGGAAATTAAGATATTTAAAAGATTTTGCTGTTTGATTGATTGCGTAAGGCATTTAACCAAGCGTTTGAAAATACTTTTAAATGTGAGTCCTAATTACTTCAACATATACAAAGTCACAACACTTTATTATCGTTGACATATAATGTCATTTTAAGTAGTGCTGCAAAATCCCATCTTTTGAATTTTCTATAACGTGATAACTTCAAGTGATACAATTTTGCTCTTCCTTCAAAAGAAGCCAGCTGAACATTTCCCCCAAACAACTGCCATCTTTGTCCATCTCTTCACGCTAATCTCCTTCTTCAACTCACTGGACTGAACAATTACATACCACTTAAAACATAAACGTGAGTGCATATGGCATGACACCGATTAAGCATGCAACCATTTAAAGCCTATGAATTACATGCCTGGCATTTGGGAGATAGCTTTGTTTTTCAAAACTCTTTCTTTCCGGTAATATGCATAGGCTGTCTTTATGCTTGATGCACTTCCTAATAACACCATAAAAACTGGCTACCACGAATCCTAGGAGATGTCCTAAGTTTAGTTTGGTTTCAATAGTTCATCTTGCGGTGTTTTGAGATGCCCTCCCCCCAACCTCAAGCCTTCATTAGGAGCAAATTAATTTTTTCCTATTAATATATAGTTCCCTCTTTCTCCCTCCCCTCTCCAAGCACACTGCCGGGCGCATTCTGTAATTAGCGCTGAAACATGTAATGGAGCAGTCTCGCTCGCCTGCTCCAGTGTCAGCCTTTGAAGACTGTGTTCCTCCACCTGGGTCGGGGTGGGGGGCTGGTGGGGGGTTCGAGAGCGGCAGAGGCGAAGGCGTCCCGCCAGCAGGTGTGGAGGCAGCGGGCCCGGCTGCCTTTGTTGGCAGCTCGGAGGGCGCAGGTGTGGGAGGCAGCGGCGCATCCCGTTTGAAAGCGGGCGTGTGTGTCAGGTGGGGACAGCCAGCTAAATCTGGAGGGGAAACCCTCTCAGAACTTTGTTGTCTCGTCTCAGGAGCATAAAACAGATCTTTTTTTTTTCTTTTCTTTTTTTTCCCCCCTGACTGGTTTTAAAGCTGAAAAGATTGGTGTGGCTTTACCTGTCAAGCTCATAGGTGGGAGTCTTGTTTTAACTTGACCAGAAAAACAGCTACAGTTTATTCCTTATTAAAAAATAAAATAAAATAAAATAAACATGAAACAGGTTCTAAATAGGGCACGGGGTAGTCCTAGCGTTTAGCCAGGGGCTCTTGGGCAAAGCGAACGCCTGGCCCACGTTGGAAAACAGGCCTTTAAGGTGCTTCTGTTTGTTTAGGTGCTCTGGGTTCACGCTCTAATTGCGCCGTGTCTTTTATCACACCGTGTCACTTCAATGAAGATGTATGTAGCCCCGGGTCAGAGGCACCGAGGGAAATGTCCCTGTGAAACGCAGGCCTGATCTCCGGGATGCCCGGGCCTACCTGGCTCCCATCCAGCTGTCACTTCTGCGCCACGAGTCGGTCTGGTAATGCCAACCAGCTGTTGATCAAAACTCCGGCACCGCTGGAGTCCACTGCAGGCTTTTTGTTTCTTCCTGAAATAGCCAAAAACAATATAATCATCACTTTTATATTCTTTACAAAATATTTTTAATTGATCTTTCAGAGAGAGGGGGAGGGCGGGAAGGAGAGAGACACACACACACACACACACACACACACACACACAGAGAGAGAAAGACCAGTCTCGAAACCTGGGCATGTGCCTTGACCAGGGATCAAAACCAGCCACCTTTTGGTGGAGGAAATGATGCTCCAATGGACTGAGCCACACCGGCCAGGGCTGATTTTATATTCCTTGTATCCAAATATGTCACTGCTATTCTGCAATCCAGTGGAAAAGTGTACCTACTACGTTTTGAATTATTTTCTTGCCTGAACATGACTCAAATGGAAAAATAACTCTGACATTTGCATCTGTGGAAGAAGTATCAGGAAGGTTGCACAGTATCAACCTGAGACAACACCAGTTTTCCTAAACATCGAGGTATCCCGTGCTCCTTCTTTCTCCTCAGTGAACATTTCTATTGCACCCAAGGGACAAGGCCACACGACTCAACAAATGCCAACAATTTGTCAAACTGGAAAGCATTTGTCTCTCCAAATTAAATCCCTGATCTTTTAAGTCACCAACATTGTTAGGAAGGTGAAGACAGCTTATTCAAGGATTTTAAAATGTCCTGTGCATGTTTTTAATGCTAAACCTTGTCCACTACGAAAATTAAGTGGTTAGCACTTTAATAAAAATTTACATATAAAGAACCACATACACTGGAACGTGATAAGAGCTACTATTTATTTAGTACCTACTTTGTATCAAGGAGCTCCTTTCATCTTTATATCAAAGATTAGTCAAAGTAAGATAAAATGTAGAATGAGAAATTTTTGAGTAACTTTCAGTCACCAAGCTAATAAGTGACAGATGAAATTTAAATCCAGACCCACCTAATTCTCAAACAGCTGCTCTTTCCACCATAACATATGCTTCTCAGTATAGAAAAAAAAATTAAAGAATTGTATATAATATGGTGTTGGAATTAATTACATTTTCAGATGAGTATATTCATTCAAAACAATCTGTGTTGGCTTGACTGTATTTATTACCAAAAATTTTTAACACACACACACACACACACACACACACACGTTTTAAAGGAGTAAAAAAAAACAAACAAACACAACTGAATTGGTGACATTATAACGCACACTCCCCATATGCTTGACACAGACATTTTCATTCAATTAACACACCAACCCTATGGAGTAGACACTGTAATTATTATTTCCATTTCCCACAGATGAATACACTGAAGCGTAATAATTAAGCAAGCAGAAAAGCCTGGTTTCAAACCTCGGCCTCTGACACCAGGAACTAGGCTATACCTATTGCATGCTAGCTTTAGTCTTGGATGATGTTTATGAATTTGAATATAAAGGATTTACAGGTTTGGGAGTTAAATTTGTACTGAACAGCCTAGGATATATTTTAAAAGTTGTATGCATTTGTTTAATTAAATTTAATATAGTGTGTGTGTGTGTGTGTAATTGGCCACGATCTCCCAAAATTTCAGGAAAAATAAGAGCAGTTAATTAAGGATTCTAGTGGAGTTATTCAAGTTTCACTGTATCTTAAATCTTACCACTGGGGGGAAAATAATATTAGAAAGAGAAAAGAGGTAGGCATGCTGGTCCATCCTGCTTCAAATGTTGCCTGTCATCTGCACACGTCCCTGGTCGCAAGTCAGTCAGCTTTGTGAATACTGTGGGTATAATTTGGGGCAGAATTTGGCTGGATGAGAAACTGTTATCCTTATATTCCCTGTGCTAATATGCTACTGGTAAGTGTTACTGTGTGGTCTGCTTTCTCACGACTTTTGTGGTTATTTTGTTTTGGCCATTCCTCCAAGTATTCTTTCTCTTTTCAGTGTCTCAGAAGAGTATGGAGAAAATAAACCTAATTCGAAGATGTATTGATGAGCTCAAGTGAGTTAACAATTGTAAACTGATAAACACTGTATCCTGCCTGCAGCAAAGGCTTAATAAATGTCTGCTTCCTACTTTTCATTAAACACAGCACTCCCTCCTCATTGGAGCTTTCTTTATATCCTGAATTATTTTTCCATTTTGTTGTTGTATCCTTCACAGTATGGCTACCAATTTTATTTTAATAGGTCAGTTGATTAGCATAAATGTTACAAAAATAGTAACTTCAGTCAAGATGACATGTAACTTCTTAATCCAGGTCACCCTGTTGAATACTTCTTCCTGATCTTAAACACTGTCTTTGGCTGACCCAGCCTGTTATAGTTATTTAGCCAGATTTCAGTCTTTGTTATAGAGCTTAGACCAAACTCGTATCAATAAATTTCATTACATCTATATAATAAAAGCCTAAGAGACTGTTATGGCAGAATGACCAGAGTGATCCGTTACTAAGATGTGCACTGACCACCAGGGGGCAGATACTCAATGCAGGAGCTGCCCCCTGGTGGTCAGTGGGTTCCCCAGGGGGAGTGCCGCTCAGCCAGAAGCTGGGCTCACTGCTGCCGAGTGCAGCTGCCGTGGCGGGAGTTTCTCCCAACTCCACCGTGGCACTACCAAGAGCTACCACAGGCGCAGCGGGCGGGGATGAGTGTGAGCAGCGTGGTGCCAGGCCCCGATTCGGGCTCCTCTCTGGCTGCCTGCCACTTGGTGCACTGCTACATCCCCCTAGAGGTCCCAGACTGCGAGGGGGATGTCTGACTGACAGCTTGGGCCCAATCCCAGTGCCATTCTTTTAGAAGACAGTCAGTCTGAACAACTCAGTGACTCAGGGAAGTGCAGGGAACTCAGGGTGAGCCTGCCTCTGTGCCTGACTCACCCACTCCATGGTGTTCGCAGGACACACTGTGGGGGCCCAGCCCTGTGTAAGTGCAGCAGCTGCTGAAGCTCAAGCTGCAGGCTGTGCAGCAGTAGAAGGCCATCCAGCCACCAGCCGGCAGTTGGACATCCCCTGAGGGGTCCTGGACTGTGAGAGGGCGCAGGCTGGGCTGAGGGACATCCCCCTCCAGTGTACAAATTTCGTGCACAGGGCCTCTGGTACTAACATAAAACACTACTAAGCCTCTAGTGCAGCGGTTCTCAACCTGTGGGTCGCGACCCCTTTGGGGGTCGAATGACCCTTTCACAGGGGTCGCCTAAGACCATCGGAAAATGCAGATATTTACATCACGATGCATCACAGTAGCAAAATTTCATGGTTGGGGGTCACCACTACATGAGGAACTGTATGCAAGGGTCTTACATAGGCCTTAGGAAGGTTGAGAACCACTGCTCTAGAGCATCTACTACTATAATTGCTAAGTCTAATATGAATGTGTTTAACCACGTAAGCATGTTGCCCCACTCGAATCTGCAATATTTTTATAACATAAAAATAACACTGTAATTTGTTTTTCAGAGGTAAGTAAACTTTAAAGAACATTATGTGCCTCGTAGGTATTTGAAAGTTAGTTGGATTGTGAGTTTTTGAGATGATTTCTTTTTCTCTTTTAGACTGTTCTTTAATACTTCTTTTGAAAATATTATTTGTTCTTTTCTCAGATATTCAAAGATGTTCGCGATACTTGAAAAGCAACATGTTTTTTGTTTTACATCAAATAAGTTATTGTATAAAGTTATACATAAAACAAAAATGCCTTCAGCTACTCTGTAACCATTGCTAAAGAGTAGGTTAGATATACCAAACATATCTTTTTATATTTATAATTTCTTTATGTGACTCAAGATCCAAATAAGTGCAACACGTTGTGATTAATTGATACAACTCTTAAATCTCTTTTCATCTCAGATTCCAATTCCATCCTTTGCAATTAATTTTTTTAGTTTTTTTTGAGATATAACTGACATACAACATTGCATACGTTTAAGATGTACAATGTTGATTTGTGACACATTTTGCAAAATGGTCACTACTAACACCTCCATCATGTCACATAGTTACTGGTTCTTTTTTGTGGTGAGAACATTTAAGGTCAACTCTCCCAGCAACTTGCAAACATATAATATGACATTATTAACTATAAACACCATACAGTATATTAGATCCCCAGAATTCATTCATCCTATGACAAAGTTTGTGCTCTTTGACCAACATCTCCACCTTCTAACGGCCTGAATATAGAATAAGTAACATTCCACACACTAAGTGTAGGGCTTGTGCTAAAATTTAAGTTTTCATATTTTGCCCTTCCAGAGGAACTATGGAACCCAATTCTGTTGATAATATTATTTATTTTGTGGGAAGTGAAAAGATTCTTGTGACTTTCGGTTGTTGCCCTTTGAGATTCTATACATTTAGTTGAGACAGAAAGCGCAAGAAAAAGTTAGACGACGATGGAACAAAATCTGGACCTAAGAGGACTCCATCTGAAGTGACTGAAAGGTTGGGATGGGAAAAGGTCCAGCTCCGAACTATTGTGTTTTGTATAAAAAAAAAAACAAACCAACCCAACCCAATCTTTATAATCAATAGTTTCTAAAACCATAGTTTGATAAAATAAACACAGATGACTCAGTAGAAGAGAAACCCCATTAAGACAAGTAGGGGCCCACGGGGATTTGGGGAGATAGCGCTAATGAAACCCAGAGCTGCGGCGCTGTGAAGAAATTAAGACTTGGGCCGGGAATCAAAGAGCAGCTCAATAGCCTTCAGCAGGCGTTTTTATAGTCCGGGATCAAGGAGGTTTCATCTGCCGAAGCGTCGAGGACTCGTAATGGTCTGTTAATCTACGAGGTGCTTTTATATTGTTTTCTTTGCAATTTCTGAGACTGCGAGAGCTTAAGAGTAAGAGGTTGGAGGCTGGGAATCAGATGTGGTCGAGATGCAAGGTGTCCCACCTTATGGCAGCACGTGAGATGTTCGCAGGGCATGGAATGCTTTTAGGATTCCCTTAAAGGTGAAAGATGTTAAACACCCTCAGTCACTGCAATGACATTCTAGGAGAGAGAGAGAGAGAGGCGGGGCAGAGAGAGAGAGAGAAAGAGAGAGAAAGAGAGAGAAGGAAGAACGAAGATCCAAAGGCATAGTCAACTTTTCCGTTTTTTTGAATTGAGAGTAACAATTGCATATAGAATTTTTTGGATGCGTGACCTTTGATCCTTCTATTTCGAAGTGACCTAAGTGGCCAGTATAAACTGGGTACATATTTGCATGTTATTCAATTTGCATGTTTATAGAGCAAGCTACGCTCTTCATAACAAATGCTGATGTTTTAAAACTGGAATTTGATCTTCTTAATGAAATGTTGAATGCAGTGGTGCCATAATTTGCCAGGGTCTTATTTCTTAAGTTTGAGCATACAAAAATCATAGGAAGCTAAAGTTTATGCTTTAAAATGCCTCCTTCCTCCACTGCAAGCCGACCTGGCTTTATGTAAATACCCTTATAAATATGTATGTTCATGTCATATTATACCTAACAAATATGTAAATTATAATTGTACAGTATATAAAATTTCAATTGTAACTTTAATGTTATTATTATTGCCAATCAAATTGTTGGAGCAAGTCAAATATGCATCTGGAGAAACTGCTTTCTCAAGAAAAACCAATGAATTATCTGACAAAATTAAAGGCAAATGTCAATGTATAGGAATGTACAGAAGATAAACATTGTCTTGGTGTAGTTAATATAGTAAGAGTTTGTCGGTTAATTAAGCTTTAACCCTTGGTTTCAGCCAGTCAGTCCTCGGGGCAGTGCTGGGTGCTCTACAAAACCACCCTAGTGGCTTTGCAAAGACGAGGACAACAATTAGGTCTACGAGTTTTGCTGGTGAACATTCTCACTTCTGTCACCTCCTTCCTGTTTTAAAGTTAAAAAGGCACAAAGTAAGATCTGGCAATTAAAGATGACCTACTAAGAACACTTACAATTTTAATGAAAGGTGACACTGGAAATGTTGCTATAGTTTCCTTACTTTTACTTCCCCGTTATGACATGTCTCTAAATACTGCCTCTGTGGAAATGATCATCACTAACAAGAGTCATACTCTCTATTAGCTAACTAGAAAAAATAAAATCCCTCCCCACCTCCATTTTACTTAAGAATACGTCATGGCAGGAAGATGGGTGGGCTAAATTAAAAAAAATACTTAGAAAATTAAGAAAAATATTATATTTTAGATATATTACAAATATATCTAAATATTATGTTATAAATACTATAGTAACCTTTTTTACTATTGTCTGTTTTATAGAAATAGAAATGATTTTAGCTGTTACCATGCAGAATGCACATGCCTTTCTGAGAAGAGATTGTGAAGATTACATAAAACTAACCCGTGGAAGTTCATTATACACCTTAAATCACTTTAAAATCAGGGTACAGAGGCGGTACTGCACAGCCCAGAATCAGAGCTTTATTGTCACACAGTTACATCTTAGAACCCCAGCTCTTCAGCCAACTCTGTGTCTGTCAGCTTTCCTTCCCAACTTGCCAACCTCTTTAAACTCTAGACTATTAGTCAGTAAAATGAACATAATTAATAGTGTGTTTCAAACGCAGAGGTGACGATTAAATGAAAGAGTGCAGGTAAAACGTCTGGTCTACGTCCGTCAAGCCCAGGGGATGCTTTTCTAAGAGGAACTGGGATGGACTTCTTTACTTTGTTAACTTGTGGTGTGTGTGTGTGTGTGTGTGTGTGCGCGGTAGAGGCTGGGGAAAATACTAGTAGTAAATAACCAATCTTCAAGTGAGATGAGTTATAATAGTTCAAATCTTATTGAAGCCTTTTACCAGAAAGTGCTATCCGCTGTGGCTAGGATATTTTTACATATGGAACCTGTGCCCCACTATTAATCAACATATTCACAAATTGCTCATCACAGTTGCCTATACACTGTGAAAAGAATTACACCTTCCCTGTTAAGACATGAAAGCTGTATAAAATCTAAACATAGTAATATAATTCAAATATGTTGTCACTTGTAAATAAGCCCAATGGTTTGTTGGGTATTAAAATTTTTTGTACAAACAAACCAATACTTAGAATTGAAAGTAAAGCATAAAGAGGAACTTTTATCTATCCTCCGCATAAGCTTTAACAAGTGCTCTTCTTCGCTTAATGTATACACACTACACATTTTAAGATTCAAGAAAGTTTTTTTTACATATAATCATAAATGTACTTTTAAGCATGTATGACTTTGAAGGCTTCTACATGCTTGCTATTATTATTTGGGATCCTCCTCAGGTTTCTAGAATATATGTAGTTGGCATTACATAAGACTGAAAACTTGTTTATTGCATCATGTCACTTAAAGGAAAACCTCCATGGAGAAAAGGAATTCAGTGGGTTATGTTGAAAGCTCAAGCATTTGGTTAATTTTATTGTGATTGCTACCATTTCTTACATGGGAACTGGGAAAAGCAGTGGTGAAGTCGGTCTGGGAAGGGGGGTGGGTGTGCGGTGGAGGAGTTAATGAGAAAAGAAAGGGGATGTTTGTAATACTTTCAACAACAAAGATAAATGGTGAAGCATCATCTTTTGAGTTTATGCTATTTCATGTTTTATAGTTGAATCTAGGAGTAACATTCAAGTTCTTCAATTAGATTGATATAAATTGTAATAAAGATCAAAACTTTCAATGCCTGACCATATTCTCTAAATATGTTAAAAGTAGAGCTCAATGCCCGAAATTCGTGCAAGGAGCTTGGCCCTCGCAGCCGAGGTGGCTTGTCTTGGCCCTCGCAACTCCGACCTCATCCGGAAGGTCACCCGGAAAGACATCCAGAAGGTCGTTCTACTGTCCAGTCTAATTAGCATATTACATTTTTATTATTGTAGATATACTGCTACTTATCAAGAGATTTCAGTTGAAGTGTAACGTAATTCCTAAAACACTTGAGTACAATTTATTGGAAACTAGGGAATCATTTTAGCTGTTACTATAGCCTTTACATTTTATGTGGCTTTTACTGAATTGTTTTCTCATGATGCCCTGATTGGCCTTGGAAACACTCATACGACAAGGGCAAACAGCCAAGCAGCATACACAGTGGGCTTTGTCTTAAGCACCGGGCTGAATTGCAAAAGGCTAGGTCCTTAACCATTATCTGTCAGTAACCACATCAGAAAATTCCTTCTCATCACAACTGCATGCGTTTTCAGTGGACTTACAGCTTCTTTAATTAGAGAATTCTTTCAACATCAATGACATGTTAATGGGACTTGATTTTTTTCTCTCATTCTGCTGAATTTAGGGCAATTGAATTAAAATTATTTTCTAATTCTTCTCATTCTTTTTACAACATTTATATATTACCTATCTCTGTCATATATATGAGGTGGCCCCAAAAATGTATACACACTTTATCAGCTGATAATTCGCTTAATTTTCACGTTTAACTGATTTGAAATAATGGGTGAAGCCAGACTAAGTTTTGAACACAGGAAATTTTATCCTCACTAGACATTTTTTATGCAGACACATCAGAGATAAAGTTTACTGTGCACAACTGGCAACAGTGGATGAATTGAGGGCACACAAATACCCCCCAAAAAAATGATTCTTGATGTTTGCGATTTCATTGCTTTGCATTATCAGCAGCGCCTGGATCAGAATGGTCATCAGACATTGACAAAAAAATTATTCATTTCTGTAGATGCTTTTAAATTTTTAAAATGAACTGTATGTTAATAAGCAGTGACTTTTATTGCTATTGTGTTTTCTGCATAGATGATTATGTCATTTGCAAACAAACACTTTTATTTCTGCCTTCCCAATACGTATAGCTCTTGTTTCCTTTTCTTGTCATATAGCAGTAGCTGGTAATTTCATTACAATGGTGAAAAGGCCTGCTGAGAGGAGACATCCTTGCCTCGTTCTTGATCCTAATGAGAATGCTTCAAGTTTCTTTCCATTAAGGATGATGTTAGATGTAGAGCAAGGCTGAGGAAGTTCCCTTCCAGGACAAGGGGGTACTCGAAAAGTAATGAGGATATGTCAAAAGGATATGGGAACATAAAAATAAAGAATGATAGGAAGGATATATTTAGAGAATAAAATAATAATCTATGAGTACAACTGTTTAAGCAAGTAAATAGCCAACAAATAAATAAAGAAGGGAGAAAAACAACTTTTGCTTATGGTAGAATACCAACTAATAAATACTGAAGGAATGAAGGAATTAGACAATGTTCCTTCTGTATTCAGCATAGGATCACTGCTAATCTAGAAAATTCACCATTGTACACTAAACTCTTGGATAAAAGTTTGATGAAGAGGGAGGCACTTTTTATACCTAAATGGATGCCTAAGGTAGAGGAATAATCCTAGTCCTGCAGCAAAAAATCTGCTCCCTAAAATCTGCTGCTACATTGCTCTTCAAAAAGAAATAGTGTCTCACCCAGCAGGTGTGGCTCAGTGGTTGAACATCGACCCATGCACCAAGAGGTCACCAGTGTGATTCCTCGTCAGAGAACATGTCCAGGTGGCGGGCTTGATCTCCAGTGGGGGTCTGCAGGAGATGGCCAATCAATGTTTCTATCTCTCTCCCCCTCTCCCTTCTCTTGCTCAAAAAAAAAAAATCAATAAAACATAAAAAAAGAAATAGTGCCTCTTTAAGAGTGCTCCAGCTCTGAACCTCTTTTCTCAGAGGAAATTCTCCCTTCACCTTAGATTATAGTGTTACTTTTTGAGTTTTAAATTCCCCTGTAATGTGTTGCCTGAGGACTCTCTTTACCACTGAAGGGACAGCTAACATTATTATTATTTCACTGGAGAGGTTAATCCTGGACTGTACGTTAGTGGTTGGGGCACTTTTAGAAAGTTTGTATTTTGGCAGAAACTTTAACCACAAATGTTTTGGGTTTTTCTTTTAATTTCAAGGACCAAGTAAGACCAAAACAGAGTAGATGCTATCAAGGCCGCTTACTCTGCAGGCTGTCAGTGGCAGCCCTCTCTGAGAGTAGGGGGCTCCACGGGGACTGAGAGGACTGGGCACGGCCATCTTGTGGCTATGGGTGCCGTCATTTTTGTCATGGAGTGACAGTTAATTTGCATATTACTCTTTTATTAAGTAGGATTATGTTAATGTTAAGCATACTCTATAAGCATTGTCTGTGTATAAAGCATCAGCATAAAAAGTGTGCATGAACAGAAAAGTCCCATAAAATAATCCATTTATCTATCTCTATCATCTCTTCCAAGAAATAAATCTTTGGTTACTAATTGGTTTAAAAAGTAGCAATGGGAGTGATTTGCTTTCAAATAGTCCTATACTTATTTTAAAACTTAGATACAGAAATATATTAATGTATATAGGTATGCATCAAGAATTATTATTCTACTTATTTTAATTTTTTTTCTTTGATTAAAGTATTACATATGTGTCCTATACCTCCGTTGCCCCTCACCCACCATTCATGCCCTCACCCCCCAGGTGTCTGTGTCCATTGGTCAGGCTTATATGCATGCATACACGTCCTTTGGTTGATATCTCTCCCTCTTACCCCCACTCTCCCCTACCTTCCCTCTGAGGTTTGACAGTCTGATGGATGCTTCTCTGTCTCTGGATCTGTTTTTGTTCATCAGTTTCTTAATCATGGCAATTCAACAGAAAGCAGATGTTGGAAATAATGTCACTCATTTCAAAAGAAAAGTATAAATAGTATATTATGCTTCTTTATTAATGCAAGAGTAATAGAGAATTACTTTTGCTACACTCTTTCCATCTTTATAATATTTCTGTATAAATGAAATTTAAAATATAAGTATTAAATTTAGTTTGGGTATTTGACAAAAAAAACTTGAAAGTAGCTACTTAAAGCTATATAGTCTGACTACCATTCATTTATGCACCTTGGGTGGCTGAAGCTTCAAACACCTCAGGTGTCCCATAGAACGATCAATGGACCATTAAGCAGCTATATCGTGCCATAAAGCTATATTCCTGGGAGCAGATGACCCATGTCATCATGTCCTTCCGTGCACATCTTCTAAAATAACAGTCCGACAGCTCTCTGTACCCATGTGTAGCCCAGTAACACGATCTCAGGCAGGCCGCAGGGATCGTGTTCACCTCAGATACGGTGACCTGTGGTCAAACAATGGCTCACACGTCAGTCACAGGATCCATTTCCCACATGAGAACTTTGTTCTGAAATATGACATGCTCTGGTACAGGTCACTTTCGTGTAAACTGTCAGCTGAAATCATAATTTTGAGGAAAAGATACGGGTAAGTGTGTTTCAGAGTCCTTTCTGTTTTTCTTCTCTTAATGGGTGTACCCCAATCAACTGTCAGTCAGATTCATGGAACTCACTTCATGCATATCTTTGGGAATGCTCTATGGTCATTAGAGTCGAATGAAAAAGGTGGCAAACAAAGCAAAGGATAATGACAGCTAAGGACAGCATGAGCAGTGACTGTGTTGCTTTGAAAGATGGGTAAGATACAGATTGGTCAACTAGAGAGTTAGACTATGGTGGACAAAAAGAGTTTAGCCTTGATGAGGAAGACAAGATTCTTGAGAAGAGTAGAAACTTGACAAAAAGCAGAGTTGTAGAAAGATTAATAAAGCAGTGGGCCACAGGAGAGCTGAAGTAGGGGATGGATGAATGAATGAGATGAGAGAATATGACTATATTTATCTATAAGTCATATCATGGAGACCTCAGAATACAGGAGAAAGGAGGCACCCCAAAATAAAGAGGCAAATTCAAGAGGAATTATATGAAGACTCATTAGAATTTGGATTTGGCATGTAATTGGCTAAATGAATAGATTGCTAGAGGAGCCAACAAATTATATTGATTAGGATGTTTACCCCTAAATCTTTCTCCTTAAATTATCTATATTAATAAAATTACATCCGTGCTTCTCAAACTTGAATATGCATACATATGACCTGGGAATCTCATTAAAATTCTAAGATTATAAAATTCAACTTGGTCAGGATGCCCTCACGGTAATGACCGAACAGCAGGCTGTGTGGGGTGACCAGCCTGGCAGGGGGTTAGTGAGGGACGACCAAATGACCAAACAGCAGGCTGCGTGGGGCAAGCAGACTGGCAGGGGGTCTCAAGAGGGGAGAAGAGGTTGGCAGAGGAGGCAGTGAAGGGTGACCAAGCTGGCAGGGGGGGCAGTTGGCAGAACCAGGCTGGCAAGGGGGAAACAAGGGGCGACCAGGCTGGCAGGGGGGAGCAGCAAGGTGATCAGGCTGGCAGGCACAGGCAGTTAGGGGTGATCAGGCTGGTTGGGGGAGAGCAGTTAGGGGCAATCAAGCAGGCAGGCAGGTAAGTAGTTAGGAGCCAGTAGTCCAGGATTGTGAGAGGGATGTCCAACTGCCTGTTTAGGCCGATCCCCATGCATGAATTTCATGCACCTGGACTCTAGTATTTGATAAAATAGTAAATAATCTTTCTATGGGGTAAGTATTTTTATTATCCCCTATTCTGTAGGTAAGGAGACCCAGTGAAGTTAGGTAACTTGATCTATGTTACACAGCTGATCAACTCTGGACCAGAATTAAAACTCTGGCAGTGCGACTTTCAAATCACTCTGTTAAACTGCCTCTCTAATGCTTCATACATGGAGTTGTATGAATTATCCTGCACCAAGTAACTCTATGAAGGTGCCTAAAGATTCTTCTTCAATAGGCATCAAAAATAGATTGAACTGTCCAAGGCCCCATTAAAATCAGAATGTGGAGGTCAATGAAATACACTGTTGGATTTCACACTCAGATACTATCAGCATCTGCCTTATGTTTACTCCTTTTTACCTTCTTCAGTCTGTTTTACCTGCTTCCCCTGGCTCACCTGCTGCCATCATGGGCCTTGGGCTCTCCGTCCTGGGAGTGATTGCTGTTCCTAAGAAGCTGCGATAGTGAACATCAAGGCTGAGGCATAAGACATCACTGACCTATGTGACTGGAGCTCTTACCTGGCAACCAGTAGACAGCCTTCCTAACTGTACCCGTTTCTCAGTACAGTTATACGGACTATCAGCATTGACATTACCTATGGACAGATGCTATATGGACTATCAGCATTGACATTACCTATATGCATATTCAAGTTTGAGAAGTGCTGATGTAATTTTACCTCTCATTGCTGACATCTCTGTGTGGAACTCGATTTCAAATGCCATTTCTAATCTGTTGTGTAAACTTTATTTCGGGCACCTGGGATATATTAATTTATAGATATCTACTTAGTTTTTCAATTGCATCCCTACCCCGACTTCTAAACTCCACACATTTCTCCATTTTTCTAGTCTTAGTTTCTTATTCCCTTCCATAACCTACCTTTACAATACCCTCAGAACTAAAAAAGAATAATAATTATACTACCTCTTTCTTTATAAAAAAATATAGCAAAATGAAGATATGTAACCCAGAGTATAACTTCACAGAAATTCATTTTAATGATTCAGACCTAATATTTTTACTGTTTTTAGTCATGGTGATACAGTAAAAGACCAGAATTCCCCTCCCACTATTCTTGCCAAATCTGAAATGTGTGGCATTGTACATGAAAAGGAACTCGATCGTTCTTACTTTGTCACTACGGTAAGTAATAAGACAAATAATCATTCATCGCCGTTCGGCGGGTTATGATTAATGAAGGTCTTTGGTTGCTTTCTCACAAGTGTAGAGCAGGTCAATTGGTTGCTTCCCCTACCGCACCTTCTAGGATTCCTCTGGTGTGGGGGGCATTTATTTAGCTTAGGCATTAGTCATCCACGGGGATTTCCTGCATAATAACTTTTACAAGTACAATTTCAAAGAGGAGCACAGAGGTGTGTTTACAGTCAGCCACCCACACCCTTTCCCCTGCAGAGTGTGCTTTGCAAGTACTACTGTAAGCCTTTGATCCAGGTTCAGGTTGAGTCTAAAAAAAGGAAACTTTTCTCTTAGTAGAGTTACCAAAATGTTGTGCCTACTACGTTAAGAAAACTGCACAAGGCTATTAATAGAGGAAAGTAAAGTTGCACAGTAGTTTCAAAATTATGAATTAACAATCAGGAAGTGAAATGATGGATTCATGAGAAATAAGTAGTAACCATTCATGCTTTAGTTGTAAAATTGTGTTATATGTGTAATTGTTGCTTTCTATTCCCTTAGTTATTTTTCACAGGCATGAAGAGTGATAGCGAAGACCCTGTCAAATGACTTGCCTGTATCCTTATTTCTTACAGGCAAAAGTTAGGCATCTGGAAGGTTCTGCTCTCCCACGGAGAGTTTGTAGCGAGGGAACAGTAGCATACAAAAATCAAACTTCCAGGAAAACCCCAGGACACTCTGAAATATTTTGAAAGCAGCCTTAATCCTAAATTGATCTCCAGAGGCAAAAAACTGCAACAAGGAACACATGTTCATTTTTCTCGGTGATTCAATTCAAGGTAATTTTTTTATGATGCTCTAAGATTCCAAGGCTGTCCCATCCTAGAGTGAGCAAAGAGCTCTAGTATATGCAATATAATTCATGATTTTATCATGGTTGTCTTCACCATCTTTAATGATTCGTAGAGTGAAGTTGATTGATTCTGCATCAATTCATATGGAATGTTGCAAACTGATCGGCTATTCACTGAGGTGTAGAGATACCGTTTGATTGTGCTGTGAGGATTTGCCCTCGGCGCAAAATGAATCTTATACGTTTCTAGGGACAACATGAGGGCTGGAGTAATTAAAAAAGTGCAGTCAAAAAGGTTTCATACTTGACTATGTCAGCATATAAAAGTAGTCAAGAGAAAGGGCAATCTTTATAACATCGAACAATTTTTAAATCTCATGAAATAAGAGCCTGAGAGAGAAAGTGCTGTCTAGGTGTCTATGTGGCCGTGATGTATTTCCGGCAGCTAGCACGTGACTCAGTACTTTCCCTGGCATTATTCCATCCTCTACTGGTATAGATCGTGCTTGATAGATGCTCAGATCCTTTAGTCACATAATTTTTGTATTTTCACACACCATCCTGTCTACATTCAAGCAATGTTTTTTGTCTATTCCAATGTTTTTTGTTTATTAATTGGATGGTCCAGGATGATACACACTACTCAAGTTTGATTGATGGATATGGTGCAAGAGGACAAATTCAGTTTTTCTTATACATTCCCAGCCTCTTTTAGTTTCACTTCTGTTGAGATCCCATTGGCCAAAGTGAAAGAGTGAACAGTTCTTTTGCTCCAAAGCAAGTCTCAGGAGTGGGGGGAAGAATTGAATAACTACATGCTGAATACAGTGGTACCTCAAGATATGAGTTTAATTCGTTCTGTAACCTTGAGGCGTGGGAAACTATGAGATGCTCGAGTCGCGGTAAACTGGTGAGTCGTGTGCAGCCGGCCGACCCGCGCGATTACTCCTATCTCAAATGTTGCTCATATTTCAAAGCAAAAATCGCTTGCTCAATGGCTCGTATCTCAAAAATCTCATATGTTAGGGCACTCATATCTCGAGGTACCACTGTACTAGTGTGCCACCATCATGATCCTAATCCTGAAGGCATTCTTGCTATTGCTGACTTTCCACTCTTGATAGAGTCTTGAAAAAAGCAGAGAGATTTGGAACACTACAATATTGCCAATTGCTAACCTTCTTCGTTGGGTGAGCCTAAAGCACTCTATGACCTTGACTTTGCTGTCCGAAGCAGTCTGGACAATGCCTTCTTTTCTTGTTTACACTGGATTTCTGAAGTCTAGAAATAAAAAAGTGTATTGGTTGTAAAGGAATAAAAATTAATCAAATTAACAATGACACAGATTTTAGAGGGACAGTGTTAGTTTGTTAGGGCCATTTGAAAGAGACACAAATTGTTTAAGTTTATGACTTAAACAACATAAATTTATTGTCTCATAGTTCTGGAGGTTAGAAGTCCAAAATCAAGGTGCTGGCAGGGTTTGGCCCTTCTGAGGGCTGCAGAAATATACTCTTCTAGTTCTTTCTCCTTGTCTTATAGAAAAAGGTCATTTTAATGATCATCTGGTGTGCATACCTATCTCCAGATTTCTCCTTTTTATAAGAACACTAGTGGCATGGAGAAACCAAGATGGTGGCATAGGTGAACACTTAAATTGCTGCCTCGCACAACAATTTCAAAACTACAACTAAAAGACAAAACGGACATCATCCAGAACCACAGGAAAACTGGCTGAGTGGAAATCCTACAACTAGGAGGAAAGAGAGGGGCTCACGGGGACTCAGGGGAGCTGCAAAAAGCTGAGGTACAGAGACATGTGCATGGAGAGGACAGGCAGTGGAGTGCCTGGCTGGCTTCCTCTTGCGGGAGGGAGACAGAAACTCCCGACTGCAATGAACCCCAGTTCTGACTGCACTGAACACCAGTTTTGGGCAAGACTCATTGGCGGGGGGGGGGGGGGGGGGGGAGGAGGAGGAAGGGAGAGGAGCAGGAAGTGGGTCTAGATTGTCATGAAAAGGGAGGGAGTGCACAGAAACTTAGGGCAGCTGCGGAAAGGCAGATGTCTGGAGGTGCGCAAGCATGAGTGCACACACAAGAGAGCTGACTGATGATAGTGCCGCTGGCTTTCTCTAGCAGGAGGCAGAACCTCCCAACTGCTCTAAAATCCACTTCCGACTGCACTGAACCCCAGTGTCTGATGAGATCCTGAGGACCCAGACTCATACAGGTCCTCAGAGTGCATGGAAACTCAGGGGAACCAGAAAGGCAGAGGTCTGGAGGTGCGTGAGTGCACAGGGAGGGCTGCAGAGATTACCGAGGGACACTGAGACCCAGGGGCTGCATAGGGCAGGGCTGACGGGAAGCCAAGGCTGTCTGCTCAGCCCTAAGACTCTGACCCATTCAAGCTGAATACAGAGGCTTTTGCAACTGTGCAAGTCTTGTCTCATAAGGCTGACTCCAGCACAGAAGTTCTCCTGGTGTAGACAAAGCTGATCCTCACAACCAATTGGCCTGGAGGTCAATCTCCCCAGAGATACCAACAACAATCCAGACTTAACTACAACAAGGCTCTACACACAGTCCACAAAGGGGTGCACCAAGAGTGTCCACCTCAGGTAACTGGGGAGGCGGAGCTACTGGGCCATATAGGACATCTAGCACACAAAGCTGCTCCACCAACTCAGGGAAACAGTGAAAATGCGGAGACAAAGGATCAGATCACAAACGAAAGAAATGGAGGAAAACAAACGAATGGATATAGAGTTCAAAACCACAGTTATAAGATTTTTCAAGAATTTCCTAGAAAAGATGGATTAATTTAGCGAGACCCAAGAAGAGATGAAAAAGGACCAACTAGAAATTAAACATACACTGACTGAAATAAAAAATATTATACAGAGACCTAACAGCAGACAAGGGGAACGCAAGAATCAAGTCAAAAATTTGAAATACAAAGAAGCAGAAAACACTCAACTGGAAAAGCAAAAAGAAAAAAGAATCCAAAAATGTGAAGATAGTGTAAGGAGCCTCTAGGGCAATTTCAAACGTACCAACATCAGAATTATGGGGGTGCCAGAAGAAAGAGAGAGCAAGATACTGAAAATCTATTTAAAGAAATAATGACTGAAAACTTCACCTACCTGGTGAAAGAAATAGACTTACAAGTCCAGGAAGCACACAGAACCCCAACAAAAGGAATACAAAGAGAATCACACCAAGACACATCATGATTAAAATACCAAGAGCAAAAGACCAAGAGAGAATATTAAAAGCAGCAAGAGAAACACAGTTATCTACAAGGGAGCACCCATACAATTGTCAGCTGATTTCTCAACAGAAACTATGTAGACCAGGTAGGAGTGGCAACAAATATTCAAAGTGATGAATAGCAAGAATCTACAACCAAAATTACTCTGATCAGCAAAGTTATCATTCAGAATTGAAAGTCAGATAAAGAGCTTCACAGACAAGAAAAAGGTAAAGGAGTTCATCACCACCAAACCAGCATTATATGAAATGCTGAAAGGTGGTCTTTAAGAAGAGGAAGAAGAAAAAGGTAAAGATAAAAATTATGAACAACAAATACATATCTATCAATGAGTGAATCTAAAAATCAAGTGAATAAAAAATCTGATGAACAGAATCAACTGGTGAATATAATAGAATGAGGGACTTAGAAAGGGAGTGGACTGACAATTTTCAAGGGGAAAAGGGTGAGGGAGTGCAGGGAGAGACTGGACAAAAATCATACACCTATGGATGAGGACAATGGGGGGGGAGGTAAGGGCAGAGGGAGGGGTGGGATCCAGGTGGAGGGGCGTTATGAGGGGGAAAAAAGAGGAACAATTGTAATAATCTGAACAATAAAGATTTATTAAATAAAAAAAAGAACACCAGTGGCCCTGCACACAAATCACTATTATAGTCTTTTATAGATGATAACTGCACAACATAGCAATGTTCTTTAATGACAGAAGCAGAGAATAAATGCTCTCAGTTTTAACCAAATGCTCTTTTTATACAGATTTCTGTGCACAGCTAAGTCAGCTCTTAGAGCAAACCAAGATCCTCTTAGTCCTCACCTAGTCCAAAGAGAATTATGGGAGTTTCAACAAACAAAGAAATAAAAGGAAGATAAGGTGATTTTGGTTAATTTGAAAAACAAATGAAGAAGAGATAAGAGGTTTTCAGGAGAGATAACATGCCACTGTCAGTTGAAGGAACCTAACTAAACAATGAATGAGAGGAGGAGGGGAGTCAGGTCTGCCTGCAGAGAGGAAATGAAAACAGGTGCTGAAGATGTGAAAATATAGGTAATTTCATGAAGAAGATGGCGAGAGAGGCACCTGTTTCTAAAGGCCAGAAATAACTGAGTTTGTATGAGCAGGAGAGTGATGGAATTGGAGGATGAAGACGATTCCTGACTCCTGTTTTAGTGCACATCATTATTTCAGCTTTCAAGCGGAGCAAAGAATCACCACTAGGAAACAGACACACTTTATACATTTCAACATAACTACATCTTTCCCATCATATAGCTTAGTACGTTCTTTTTAAAAGGTAGGGTATTTTTTGCGTGTGATTTTAAAATATCAAGTTAAATTCAATGACAGTGATGACCACAACCACAAAAATATTGGTATCAAAGAATTATTCAAGTCTCCACTGACTCCATTTCTCCTTTTCCCAACTCAGTACCTACTGACATAGTTTAGCTACGAAATATATATATGTATGTGTGTGTATATATGTGTGTGTGTGTATACATACATACACAGTGGTATCTCGAGATACGAGTTTAATTCGTTCCGTAACCTTGAGGCGTGGGAAACTATGAGACGCTCGAGTCTCGGTAAACTGGTGGGTCGTGTGCAGCTGGCCGATCCCCTTGATTACTCGTATCTCAACTGTTGCTCGTATTTCAAAGCAAAAATCGCTCGCTCGACGGCTCGTATCTCAAAAATCTCGTATGTTAGGGCACTTGTATCTTGAGGTACCACTGTGTGTGTGTGTGTGTGTGTATGTATATATAGATAAATACAGATAAGCAGATACTTCCCAAATCTACCTGTTGAACACCGATCCTTGTTTTGAGTGCCACCCGTTCATCTCCAACTGTCTGTGGGACAGTTTGCATATACTGTTCTGACTTCAGATGCAACATCATTAAAAAATTATAATCATCATCCTTCTCCATAAATCAGTTTCCTTTTTGAAGCCCCAAATTCTCTCAATATTACTACCATGTTCCAGTATCTTAGCATCATCCTTCCTTCCTACTTATCTTTTAATCATCCCAACCACAGTCGCTGATGAAATCTGTTCCTTTGTTTTCCTTTGTGACACTATTCAAGATCATATCTCCCTTGTCACTCCCACTACTTCCACCTTTGTTTACAGTCAGTCTCTGCTCACCTGTATAGGGTGACAACCTCAGTCCCCTGCCCACAGACATCTTCCCAGTTTCAATCTATTCTAGGTCATGCTAATCATTTTAAAAATCTGTTAAAAATCTTTAAAAATGTAAGTCTTAAAAAATTAACCACGTTGACATTTCCTCTGTTCAAACACCTTCACTGTCTCTCTGTACTAACAGAATAAAGTTCAAATTCTTAAGCTGACACCAGAAATTTCTAAGATTATAGTTTCCTTTCTACCTACTGTTCTTATAATTTATATTTTTAGATAAAATATACCACTTAATAACAATCTTTCCTTCAACCCTCCTTAAAAATGAGATATTTAATGTTTTATTTTGTAAAGCATCTTATTAAAATTAGATTTAATAAAAGTAACTTGTACTTCTAAATTTTTAATTTTAAAATACATTTTAGAGATGAAAATTTCAATAATTCTCTCAACTTATCAAATGTAGTTCACACTGCAGTTTAATTCAGGGAGAAAGTATACACACACCACTGGCTTACCGTTCCGCTATTATTTCAAGTAGAAGTGTTTTGTTCTTCATTGTCTGGTCAAACATTGACCTTCAAAACGACCCAGGTCACATCTGAGAATGTGATAAACTAAGTCCCTCACTAATGATTCTTAATGGAAGTAAAGGCTTTTAAGAATAGACCTGCCTTGAGCCGCATCTGAGTCCTAATTCATATAGTACCTTCACTACATTCCACAATTTGTGTACTTTTTATATCTATGATTTTCTAGCCCACATTCTCTCTGACCTGGGGAAGTCTCCCTGTCCCTATGTGCACAATGAGGTAAGGATATTAAGGCTTTGCTAAGGTTGATGGGAAAGAAGATAAAAGAAACAAGTCCAATATGAAAATTATTTTGTCAGAAAAATTGACAAAATTTAATAATTTTTACAGATTGACTCCAGGGAATAAAATTTCAAGTTTCTAATGAGAATTGTAGTACCACTGACCTGAAAATAGGGAATCAGATATCAGAGGCTAACAGAGGAAGAAAGGTGATGCATTTGGATTCAAACATATTTAGTTGAAATGTATGATCATAGAACACCCAAATGAAAAGAAGGAATTTGGGTTTAAGTGAATGGTTAGAACTGTAACTATCAATTAAGGGTCAATTATTGATTAGAGGCAATAATTGAAACTGTGAGAGTAGATACGCTCACTAAAGAAGAGACTGTAAGATAAAGGAGAATGGAAGGCTGAAGACTAGTCAGAAAAATCATTTGCTCCTCAAGCTAGATCCATCAGCTTTTCTTGTAATTTCATTTCTATCTCACTGGTATTTTGAAGGTCGGTCTTACTCTACTTTTTCAACTCTTGCTAACCACTCAAGTTAAGCTAATCATGGCTCTTATTCTGACCTCAAGAATCTGCATTCTTTGATTTCCATTAGCTTTTCTGGTTTCTGACTATACTGACTTGATTTTTTACATTTCACGTTACTTCCCTGATTTGTTTCTCATCTGCTGTTCATGGATGGCTTGAAAAATGGTTTACTAATACTGGAGGGAAGTTTTAGTTCAAATTTGGAATATTTAGTTTGACAACATAGATCCAAATTTATTTTTTTCTAGTTATCACTTTCTACATTATCTCAAACTATTTAAAATGCAGTGGTAGATAAAAAGAAGCACCTTTAAATGAGATATCTTAATTTGTTATATATTTGGTTATTTATATTATTAATACTGAGAAGTATTAGGACATAAAGTAGAATTAATGAATGCTAAATCAATGTACAAAAAATGAACTCTTAGAATTTGAAACCGAATGAAGTTTCTACAAGTATCATTTTTATTATCTTCTTTACACTAAGAAACTTTTCTTTTAATAAGAAGTACCATAATTTTAAAGAAGATGTTTTTACTGATTTTTTAGAGAGAAAAGAAGAGGGCAGAAAGAAATATTGATGAGAAATATCATCAATCAGTTGCCTCCTGCATGCCCCCTACTGGGGATCAAGCTCACACCTGAGCATGTGCCCTGACCAGGAAGAGTCTTAGTGACTTTGGTTCTTCCTCAATGCTAAACCGATAAGCCACATGGGCTGGGCGGAAGTACCATCATTTTTAATAGTATGCCTACTTTTGCAAAATCTCTATTTTTAAATGATTTTAGTGAAGTATAATTGATGTATTAAAGCACACCTATTTAGAGTGTTCAAAGTGACATGTTTTGATATGAAAATGCCCATACAATCCTCTCTCACATTCAAGTTGATGAACATATTTATCACTGCCAAAACTTTCCTTGAACCCTCGCTAATCCCTCCCTCTCACCTCTTTCCTTCTCTTCAATGACCTCGCTATCCTGAGGCAATTATAGTCATTACAGTGTGCCTTTCCTAGAATTTTCCATACACTAAGGCAAACAATACATACTCCTTTTTTACCTGATTTTTCAGCTTCATTGTTTTGAGAGATATCCATGTTGTAGTATGTATCAATAGTTCACTCTTTTTTTATGGCTAAGTAGTATTCAGGTACCAGTCCTACCTTCACCAATAACTCATAACTATAAGGGAAGTTTCTTTGTTTCTTCACCTATAAAATTAAAGAAGTGTGATCGATGATGTTCTTTGATTTTCTATGATTAAAAGTGGCATACAGGAGGTGGTAATGTGTGTGGCAGCACACATATAAACTTTACTTTTCAATCAATCAATGAAAGCCATCAATGGGATTGATCTTATTTTCCGTTCTCCCTGTGGGGCTCTAAGTACAAAAAGAGAAACAGTCTGACATCCGGCATGCCTATCTCCTAGACGCCTGGCCCAATGAACACCTATAACTCAGAATAAGTGGAAATTCCCCTGAAATTGGAAATAATCCCTAATTTATTTCCGTGCCTACTCCGTGTGATTTATCTGAGATGAGAAAACAGTTGTAGCACAGTGTCAGTGGTTGGTTTGCCAGTTTTAGGCGATAGAGAGGAAAAGAATTGTTTAGTCCAGTGTTCGGTAAACATGGAATTCTTTCTTTAAGCCAAAAAATGGTTCCCATCTTATCTGGATCCTGATTACGCTCCATACCTTTCTGACTTCCTTGCTTACATGATGTGCTGATAGGCTTAATTCCACATGGGATTTTCCTGACAATGTAGATGGCAAACTATACAGCGTAAACTCAGGGACTGCCGACTGAGATAACCAAGTTCCAAAAAGGAGACCTTCTCGGTGTTTTGCAGGCAATGGCCTATGTAAACAAAACCACTCAGGTGAATAGCACACCCAACAGAGGCACCAAGATGGACCAAATACCCCAATAACTGGAGAAAAGAGGAGCCAGTAAACTCACAGGTGAACAAAATCTTGGAAATAAAAAAACGAGAGCAGCGGGGATGAAACGTCATATGTAACTTCATTGTGGAGAGGTCACTTCTGTGGGTGTGATTTTTCTACCAATGGGCTCAGATTACCAATGTGTGGGGGATTAAAATATTTTTTTGAAATTCCCTGTGCTATTGTTATTTATAAAGTTATTCATTATTGTGATATTTTCGTATAAAAAAGACAGAACAAATAATGCCAAATGCTGCAAGTAAATCCAGTCTCTAATACTACTGGATACTTTCTTCCTTTCCCTTCACGGCCTCTCCCTCCTCTCCCAGGTTATGCAACCAGACGTTTTTATAATAAACAAATGCCACTGCTTTAAGATCCTGCAAGTAACTCAACTGAGATTTAAACTGGAATACTTGAAAGGTCAAGAGATAAAAATGGTTCTCAAAAAAGATAAATCCTTGAAATCTGAGATGTTGTGCTATTTTCTTTGGAGAATGACTACCAGTTCAAAATCAAGTAGAAATCAGAAAACTCACAAACTCTTGGCAAAGATGAAACGATGAGGATCTCAAGCTCGGTTCTCATCCATTAGGAAACTGCACTGAACTTGGCATTAACGCTGAGACCGTCTCAATGGAGAAGATTCATCTATGCCAGTGGTTCTCAACCTTCCTAAGGCCGCAACCCTTTAATACAGTTCTTTATGTTGTGGTGATCCCCAACCATAAAATTATTTTTGTCGCTACTTCATAACTGTAATTTGCTCCTGTTATGAATCTTAATGTAAATATCTCTGTTTTCTGATGGTCTTAGGAGACCCTGCTAGCTGTTTGCGACCCCCAGGTTGAGAACTGCTGATCATTTCAGCCCCTTCCTCAGTAGACGTCCCCCTCACCCACTCCGCTAGGGTTTGCTCTTCACGATTAATTTAGGGGGCATCTTCCCTGTGGAGTTCTGGTTTGGCGTGATCGACCCTGGGAGGGGCTGAGCATCCAGGTTGCTCTTCACCTCTGCTGTGATCCAGAGAGAATCTCATTTGCTTGCCACACTGATTCATGTGCTCATACACTCTGCAGTGACATCCACTTCCCAGCAGTGCCGTATGGTGAGCTTATTGTTTTTCAGAAAAGCTGTCAGAAACGGCGTGGCTTTTCTTGGTGTGGCCTTCGTTGAACAGTGTGGCTCACCTTTTTCTCAAAAATGTGATGAAATGCCATGTTGGTCTTACTTACTGTTAGTTATCTCATGGTTCTGTTTACCACACGCTAGTGTCAATAACAAGGGAAACTGGCCTTTTCCATCTGCCACTCAAATGGAGTGAGGTGACCATGGTGGCACCAATTTTCAGGGCCTATTTCCCCCCAAAACCTGAAAAATCCCCTTTGCAATTTCAATGTAGGGTGAGTTAGGCTTCTTTTACATGCTAACTAACATCCCAGTGGCCCACATTTTTGCTGGCTGTTGCTGCAGCAACCAGCAGTGTGTGGCTGTAGCCCGAGGGCTCCTGGTTTGGCTGCAGTACTAACCTGCTTTCTGCTCCTGTTTGTCCCCCATTCCAGCCCTGCAAACTTTAACCAATGGGAATGAGAGCCAAATTATATATATATAAAGTAGAAGCATGGAACCTACTTTTACTAAAAACATTATGCATTGTTTATCTGACATTCAGTATCAGCGGGGTGTTGTGTGTTTTTCTTTGCTAAATCTGGCAACTCTATTCCCGGTGGATTTGAGACCTCATTGTCCTTAGCAGTAGTCATTGGAACACCATACCCTTAAGTTGGATTTACTTCTCTCCTGACTTTATTCTTTTAAAATGTTTTTACTGCTTTTTAGAGAGAGGGATAGAGAGAAACATTGATGAGAAAGAATCATCACTGGTTGGCTGCCTCCTGCATATGACCTACTAGGGATTGAGCCTGCAACCTAGGTATGTGCCCTGACTGGGAATTGAACCAGTGACCTCTTGGTTTCTGGGTCAATGTTCAACCACTGGCTGGGTCTGATTTTCTTCTTTCCAATCTCCCCCCTCTAGTTCTTGGCTTTCCAACCTCATAGAAACTATCCTTATGCAAACACTCCTTCAGGCTCTATTTTTTTGGGGAGGTGTGGAGGGGAGTTAAGCTAAAATATAAGGTTAAATATGAAGCATTGTAGATTATAGCCTAATGGGTTATAATTACAATTGCATAGGTTATAGCCCATTGAATATAACAGGGATTATGATTACTTGGTATTTTCTGAGTAATCCACATGTCATTCAAAGTTCTTGTTTTTTGAAATATTGATCAGATTGATTAGAACTGCCAAAGCTGCCCCTTTTGCTGCCAGCCATATGGACTTCCCAGTATGCTCACTGATATACTTACTAGAGGCCCGGTGCATGAAATTGTGCACGGGTAGGGTCTGGCCAGCCAGCCCCAATCGGGGCCGATTTGGCCCAGCTAGCTGGGGGGAGGGGACACAGGAGGTTTGTCAGTTGGCCCCACCCCCAATTGGCAGGCTGGCCCCGCCCATTGGTTGCACTCCCTGTCAAGGGGACAATTTGCATATTAGCCTTTTATGTTACAGAATAGGTCATATAATAGGCAGAAATGTGCAGAGGAGGAACAATATGGAAGGTAACCACGTTGGAAAGCCCTGGGTGCCTGGCGACAGATACTTATAAGTGGGACCTTGCCCCAGGGTGACCTTTCCTGCCCTCGCATGTCATGCACTATAGACCCCCTGACCTTTCATATCACTGGTCATTCGGTTCCAACAATACCCTGATCCTTCATCCCCTAGCATGTTGCTAGTCATGGAAGACTCCCCTGAGAGAAGTACTAAAGGTCCGGAGAATAGCCTCATAAGATTCCCATACATGACCAGTCGCTTAAGCATTACGCCCCACATATAACATCTAGGCCTCTGTTGTGTTTCAGCTCCAGGCCCAGAAAAGAAGCAAGGCCAGGCAGCAAAGACAGGCTAATGTCAGGACCAGCTCTGATAACTAATGACGCCTTGCCTTCCCCTGGCACCGACCAATCAGTGGAGACCACAACCCTGAAGGGGCACCTGCAAAGTTGATGAATATTCTATTGAGATCTTCCCTTGAGACCTCCAGATAGAAGCCCTGAAGACCATGGACCCAGCTCCAGTGCTCTCCCTCTCCCTGCCCCTGCCCTTCTCCATCTCTCACGCCTGAGCCTTTCCCCTCCTCCTTCCCTCAGGTGCATTTCCTTTTCCTTTCTTCCTCCTAAGCTCTAAGAGCCCTGCTTTTGTCTCTGTATCTTATTTCCTGAATCCAAACAGCCTAGCTGGCTCTCTTCTTCTAGAGCTCACTTCTACCCCTGCGACTTTCTAAATAAACTTTCACTTGTATTTGAGTCTTGGCTGTGAATTATTTCTTAGCCAGAAATCAAGTACTGAGGTCCAACATCTGGTGCCATTCCAGTTAACATAGCTATTTCTGTTGTACCCTCATGATTTTGTGAATTAATTCAGTTTATTGATCATCTCACCAACTTGCACATCCTAGTGCCAATTGAAAATCCAGATGTGTAAATTAGTGATTTTCTCAATAACTTGGTTATAGTGTTGTGTAGTTTCTATGCATCTGTGAATTTTTCAGTTTTCTTCTTATTATTGATTCCCAGTTTCAAACCACTGTGGTGGGAAAAGATTATTCATGATATCAATCTTTTAAAATTGTTTTAGGATTTTCTTTGTGGCGCACATATAATCGATCGTGGAGAATGTTCTGTTTGTTCTTAAGGGGAATGTGTATTCTGATCCTGTTGGATAGAATGTTCTCTGTAGGTCCATCTGTTATTCAAATCCACTGTCTCCTTATTGATTTTATGTCCGGATGATTTATTCATTGTTGAAAGTGGAGCTAAAAAGTCCCCTTCCTGTTATTGTGTTGCCTATTTCTACCTTCAGTTCTGTTAAAATGTGCTCTAAATATTTAGATGCTCCAATGTTGGGTGCATATACGTTTATGATTGTTATATCCTCTTAAAGAATTGATCCCTTTATCACTATTTAGTGACCTCTTATGTCTTTTGTGACCAATATGGACTGAAAGACTATTTTATCTTATATAGAGGCCCAGTGCATGATATTCGAGAGGCTCCCGCCACCTCTGCTGCACCCACCAACCATGAGCCTGGCTTCTGGCTGAGCAGTGCTCCCCTTGTGGGAGCACACAGACTACCTGGGGGCAGCTCCTGCATTGAGCGTCTGCCCCCTTGTGGTCAGTGGTCAGTACACATCATAGCAAACAGTCTTACTGGCATTCAGTAAATTTGCATATTAGGGTTTTATCATCATAATAAAAGAGTGATATGCAAATTAACCACCACTCTGCCATACCCACCAGCCATGGCCACCAGCCAATCAATAGTGAGTATGCAAATTAACCCCCAACCAAGATGGCTGTGGCCATGGAGTGAGCAGGAGGGAGGCTTAGGTTTCACCGATAATGGAGGAAGCCAAGCTTTTCACACACCCTGGTGGGCCCAGGCCTCCACTCAAGGCTCCAAAGTTCCAATTCTAGAAGATAAATAAATCCCAACAAAAATGGCAGCAGCCACGGAGCTGGAGAGAGCAGGAGGCTAGGGTTGCCCCAGGTGATGGAGGAAGCCAAGCTTCTGCAGCCCTGGCCTATCTTGGCCTCTGCTTAAGGCTACAAAGTTCCAATTGTAGAAGATAAATAAATCCCAGATTCCAGGGCCTCTGCTTGGGTTGCTGGGGGGCGTGGCCAGCCTGCAAACCACCATAGGCCCCTCACTCAGGCCACCCCATGCCCCAAGGGAACACCCACCCTGATCCGGGACACTCTTCAGGGCAAACCAGCTGGCCCCCACCCATGAACCAGGCCTCTATCTTATCTAACAAAAGAGTAATATGCATATTGACCATCACTCCAACACACAAGATGGCTGTCCCCATGTGGTCAAAGATGGCTGCCCCCATGTGGATACAAGGTGGCTGCCAAAAGATGGCCAGCAAGGAAGGGCAGTTGGGAGGGACCAGGCCTGCATAGGAGGGGAGTTGTGGGTGATCAAGCCTGCAGGGAAGGGAAGTTAGGGGTGACCAGGGCTACAGGGAAGGGCATCAATATATATAATGAAATCAATAATCAACATTGCAAACAATTTTAAATATTTTAATATATGTAAGCCACTGTGCTAAATAATTTATCTGCATTCTCTCTAATACTCCTATACAAAAGACACTACCACTGTTTATGTTTTATACATACTATAAATATTTGACCTTTGGTCTTGTAAGTAGTGAATTGAACAACCATGAGTCAAATAGAAGCATACAGTGGTACCTCGAGATACGAGTGCACTAACATACAAGATTTTTGAGATATGAGCCGTCGAGTGAGCGATTTTTGCTTTGAAATACAAGCAACATTTGAGATAGGAGTAATCGCGTGGATCAGCCAGCTGCACACGACCCACCAGTTTACCGAGACTCAAGCGTCTCATAGTTTCCCACACCTCAAGGTTACAGAACGAATTAAACTCGTATCTCGAGTACCACTGTATTTAAATTCAGATTCCTAATACCAAATTGTTTGGGAAATAGAGACATGGCTGAACTAAACAGGAAGGCACATAGGAATGGTCAGGGCGAGGTCTCTCGGTGGTAGAGAAGGTAATTGTTGGAATTAGCTGGAAGTCAATATACATTTTATTTCACTGTCTTTTCTTTAACTGTGTTGATGAATTTGAACAAAGTGGTCATCAATCTTGTTTTGTCATAAATCATGTTCTGTCACTGATATAACACACATAAAAGCAAAGCCGGATATTTTAACATAATTGATGCCCTGACTCCAGTTTGAAGCTTAATTCCTACTTCGGTTCACCCATTTGGAATGTCTGTGGTTGGTTTGGTGACTAAGCTGATGAACTACACTAGCTGCTTTGATAGTGATTCAATCTCAGCTTAGTTACATCAAAAAAAAAAAAAATCCCACCCTAAAACAAACCCAATTGAATGAAGGCAATTTAGGAGAAACATTATATGTTAGAAAAAGTCTTTGCATGTTATTGCTGAGATAAAGATAAAGTAACTCTTTGGCATTGTTATAATATAGGAGTCATTTTCTTTATGGTCTTTGAACTCTAACTTCTTAAATATCTTTAATGTTTGTAGGCAAGAGATAATGTTCGTAGGTAAAAGACACATAGCAGCATTCAGTTTCTGACTTCTGGAATTGGTGTTTTAAACTTTAGAGGGAAACTGAAGCTCTATTTTAGCAAGATTCTTGGATATCTGTTTAACTACTATAAAGATGACCAGCTTTGTATCTGATATAAACTATATTTTTATTCCCCTATCATTTCTTGGAATGACCATTTTCTTTAGCAAATTATACTTCCTATGCTCATTTCATTAACATTAAAATTTTGTGTAGTTTAATTTTTCATAAATCCTTGAAGAGGACGCTTACTACGGATGGTGTATACATTTATTAAAAACTTTATAGTTTTATGTCCTTTAGTAAAATCAGCTTCCAATGACTTACATGTATATTATGGGCAGAGCAGCTCATGCCATTAGGTTAATTGTGTGACCCTTGCAGGAGGGATGTTTGACTTGTTTTTTGTTCACAGCATTTTGCGAGATTGGGCCCAACAAATGCCACCAAGCATCTGCTGCTACCCCACCAGGAGTGGAAAAGTCTCCCCAACTGTCGTGAATGGAGTTTGGAGTGACACACATCTTGTTGGGAGAGCTTACTGTGTGGTGCAGGGGAATTAATCTTTGACTGTAAACCTTCTTCTCTTTCCTTAATCAGATAAACTGTCTGGCCTGAAACACAGGTCTTTTCTTTCCACAGGCAGCTCTGTTTTCTCCTCAGAAGAGATTGTATACAGCATCAGGACACTTTTCAATCTACAAGGAAAGCACCTTAGATGTGGATAACTTCACTGATCTTAAAGCAGTTGTGGGAAAGAGAGAAAAATCATTTTAAATTAGTCAGATTGTTTCTAAACTTATTTTGTGAAAATCTGAGGTGAGAAAATTATTTGCATCTTCCTGCCGTGGTCAGGTATAACTAGATTATCTTGTTTTGTTTTTTAAAGGTGTTTGTTTCATTCATTTTTCAATAAGGGAATATAAGCAAAAAATATTAACAATAAAATATCCCTTCACTTTAATGTGTAATTGAAGCTTAGTTATAATGTTGCAGGCATAATCCTTACTTTAGAACATAATGGTGTATGTTTTATTTTATGTTTCTTACTTGGCATTTTACATATCTCTATATCTAGCTGAAAATTTTTCATTTAAAAAGATATTTTAATTTAGTGACATAATTTTTATATTTTTAAACCAGTTGTTCACTAAGTCTTCACTTATTTTTCTCTACTCTTCCCATCCTCCCTTCCTTTCTTCTTTAATATGTTTAAACTATCCTGGGTACTAGCTGTAAAAGTAAGTATATTTTAATTATTACATCATAGGGTGATTTTATAACATATCTTTCTTAATGATAGCTAATTAATTATATTTCTTTCAAACAATTTTTTTCTAGTATATGAAATATGTTTGTAATACTATTTGTGAAAATGGAGACCTCTCAGGGAGAAAATGAGGACAGCTTCTGACATGAACTTCAGTGATTCCCACCTCCTGGATATTCCTACTTTTGTGAATTCCTCCCCTTTAGTAACTTGATTCCAATAGAGGATAGTAAGATGGCGGGGATGTTACTTTGTGATTAAGTCACGAAAGACTGTGATCTCTGTCTTGCTGGTAGACACTCACTCTAGTTGGCACAGAAGACGTTGCTAAGCTGCCATGTTGGAGAGACCCAGGTAGCTGGGATAGGAAGGTGGCTTCTGACAACAGCCAGCAAAGGACCCTTAGTTCAACACCCCTGGAGGAACCGAGTCCTGACTCCAATCATGTAAGTGAGCTTGCAAGCAGATCCTTCTCCAACCAAGCCTTCAGAGGAGACCTCAGGCCTGGCTGATGATGTGGTTTTAACTTCCTGAGGGACTCTGAAGCTGATGTCTCAACAAACTATGCCTGGATTCCTGACTCAGAGAAATGAGAAGATAATAAATACATGTTTTTTTAAGCTGCTAAATCTTGGGATAATTTGTTACACAGCTTATCTACTTGTTACACATAATAACTGATACAATTGATAACAATTTATTGTTTTTTTTTGTTTTTATTTTCTTTGTTAATCCTCACCCAAGGGTATTTTTCCATTGATTTTTAGAGAGAGTGTAAGGCAGAGGACAAACAGAGAGAAACATCAATGTGAGAGAGACACATTGATTGGTTACCTCCTGCCTGCACCCCAACCAGGGAAGGGGAACCTGAAACCCAGGTTTGTGCCTTTGATGGGAATTGAACCTAGGACCCTCAGTCCTCCGGCCAACACTCTAGCCACTGAGCCAAACTGGCTAGGGCCGTTTCTTGTTTTCTTTGTCTTTTTTCCAAACAAATATATACATATTAAAATAACATAAAGATAATTTTGCTTCCTAATTTTCTCAGACTAAATTATCCTTCAAAACCAGATTTTAATGACATACGATAAAACTGTATAAATGCATCATAATTAATGAAATAACTCACAGTTAGACTTTTAGTTTATCATCATTTTATGATAGAAAATAGTTCTGTGCAAAAAGTTCTGTGCAAATATATTGCTTACTCATCATTTTTATTTACATATTAATCTAAAAGTGAATTCCTTGGATTAAAAAAATACACAACACGTTTTAAAAGCTCATGAAGGCCTAGCCGGTTTGGCTCAGTGGATAGGGCATTGGACTGTGGACCAAAGGGTCCCAGGTTCGATTCTGGTCAAGGGCACGTACATCGGTTGCAGGCTCCTCCCCAGCCCAAGCTCTGGGCGGGCTTTTGTAGGAGGTAACCAATCAAAGTGTTTCTCTCACATCAATATTTCTCTCTGTCTTTCCCTCTCTCTCCCACTCTCCCTAAAAATAAATGGAAAAATATCCTCAGGTGAGGATGAACAGCAACGACAAAAAGCTCATGAATAGTATTTTTAAATTCCATTCAGGCAGATGGCTCCAATTTCTTTTTCTCATCAGAAAGTTGTGAGAAAAACATCTTTTTATTATAATTATTTTCTTGCTTAACAATTTGATTTGATAAATGTAACCAATTTTAATTCGCATTTTTATTTCTACACAAATTTGATCAAACTTTCAAAATTTAATTAGACATTTGGGTATTCTGTGTTTTTTCTTTTTAAATATATTTTATTGATTTTTTACAGAGAGGAAGGGAGAAGGACAGAGAACTAGAAACATCGATGAGAGAGAGACATCTATCAGCCGCCTCCTGCACACCCCCAATTGGGGATGTGCCTGCAACCAAGTTACATGCCCCCCGACCGGAATCGAACCTGGGACCAGGCCGACGCTCTATCCACTGAGCCAAACCGGTTTCAGCTTGGGTATTCTGTTTTAGTGATATTCTTGCTTATCACTTGGTCACTTAAAAAAAAATATATATATATATATATATTTTAATGTATTTTTTTACAGAGAGGAAGGGAGAGGGATAGAGAATTAGAAACATCCATGAGAGAGAGACCTCGATCAGCTGCCTCCTGCACGCCCCCTACTGGGGTTGTGCCCGCAACCAAGGTACATACCCTTGACCGGAATCGAACCTGGGACCTTTCGGTCTGCAGGCCAATGCTCTATCCATTGAGCCAAACTGGTTTTGGCAAAATATATATATTTTATTGATTTTTTTTACAGAGAGGAAGGGAGAATAGAGTTAGAAACATCAATTAGAGGGAAACATTGACCAGATGCCTCTTGCATGCCCCCACTGGGGATGTGCCTGCAACCAATGTACATGCCATTGATCTGAATAGAACCTGGGACCTTTCAGTCTGCTCTATCCACTGAGCCAAACTGGTTAGGGCTCACTTGGTCACTTTTATATATGTCATATTTATCTTTTCATTGATTTTAAGAGACATATTTTGTTTTTAAAAAAATATATATTTTTATTGATTTCAGAGTGGATGGGAGAGAGAGAGAGAAATAGAAACATCAATGAGAGAGAATCATTGATTGGCTACCTCCTGCAATGTGCTCTACTGGGGATGGAGCCCTCAACCCAGGCATGTGTTCTAGACTAAAATCGAATTAAGGCCCTTGTAGTTTGCAGGCCAAGGCTTTTTCCCTTGACCTGGCCTGCACCCTCTCCCAACCCGGGACCTCTTGGGATTTTGGAGAGCCCGTTCAGCCTGATGTCACAGGCATAAAAGGCTAATATACAAATCGACCAAACGGCAGAACAACTGGTTGCTATGATGCGCACTGACCACCAGGGGGCAGATGCTCAATGCAGGACCTGCCCCCTGATGGTCAGTGCGCTCCCACAGGGGGGCAGACACTCAGTGCAGGACCTGCCCCCTGATGGTCAGTGCGCTCCCACAGGGGGGCAGACACTCAGTGCAGGACCTGCCCCCTGATGGTCAATGCGCTCCCACAGGGAGGGTGCTGCTCAGCCAGAAGCCAGGCTCACGGCTGGTGAGTGCAGCAGTGTCGGCAGGAGCCTCTCCCGCCTCCGGGGCAGCGCTAAGGGTGTCTGGCCCTCAGTCGGATATCCCCCAAGGACTCCCAGACTGTGAGAGGGTGCAAGCTGGGCTCAGGGACCCTCCCAAGTGCACGAATTTCATGCACCGGCCCTCTACTGTATTATACTTTTCAAGTCATTGTGTTTTAAAATAACATTTATTTTGACCTTGATTCTAGAGCAAAAAAAGACAAAATAGAGTCATTTTCTTAGTAGTATTTCACTCTTTCTCTCTCTCTTTCACCTACATTCATTATTGACATTCTACCTAATAAGAACATTAACATCAGTCTTTATTCAATCTGTATAATATACACAGTGCCTTTTATTTATTTAAGCACCGTAATATTTATTATCTCATTTGATATTCACAACAACCCTGTCCATGGAGGTACAGAGGGATCTTGGTATCCCAATTTTATTAATGATTTAAATGTAGCTCAGAAAAGTTACGTATTCGATCCAAGGTTAAGAGTTGGGTAATTAGCAGTGTTGGACACAAACTTTGCTGACTTCACATATAATATTTTATCTTTCATGGTTTATCTCCATACTCCATATCCAGCATTATTCTAGGTACCGAGGAATACAGACAGAAGGTGGTGGGGAGATAATGTTTACAACATGCTGAATATTTTTATTGCATTCATTCACTTAATGCTTATGAAAACCCTGGAAATTTTTATTTCCTTTTTTAAAAAGCCTCTGATATATATACTTGCCCAAGTTATAAAATTCATACAGGATATTACCCATCTGTTAAGAAGATTGCATTGAAGACCTGTGATCTACTCTTCCATAAGTTGGAAATGGTTTAGAGCAGTGGTTCTCAACCTTCCTAATGCCACGTCCCTTTAATGCAGTTCCTCATGTTGTGGTGACCCCCAACCATAAAATTATTTTCGTTGGGGTCACCACAACATGAGGAACTGCATTAAAGGGACGTGGCATTAGGAAGGTTGAGAACCACTGGTTTAGAGAATGGAGTAATTGAAAGTTATTCTCGAGCAGCTGTCTTTTGGTACTTCTCTTTCCCCATGGTCTTTGCACTTTCCTTCTCTGGACTCTTACAAGAAAATTCTGTTTCTTTGGGGGACAGTTTTTACCTGGTTAACACCCAGTCTTTGGTTAAGACTTACACCCGACATCATCTCTTCTAGGAAGCCCATCTTGAACTTTTTCTTCCCACACTATATCGCTACCATGGCATTTATCTCATTGCCTTGTATCTGCCTAACTACTTAAGCTGTGAGTTTTCAGAGGTCTTGGAGGACTGCATTGATTCACTTTGAATTCTCGTTGCCTAGTACTGTGCCTGACTCAAAGTGGGTAATCAATAAGTGTTAAATGGAAGAATGAGGAAAGAGATGCACTGGAGGGGATTGGAACTGGGGGTTGGGTCATGCAGCTGGTCATTAGCACTTCTGTGAGCACAGGAATGTTGACATATAGGCAAGTTCTGTGAGAACGGTCCGGAGAAAATTCTGTTTTGCTCTCTCTTCCCTTCCACTGTAAGGTATTTATTGAAGTATTAAAAATAAAGACAAGAGCCCTAGAGCATAGGCCTGGAGACTGAAGAGTCCTGGGTTCAATTCCAGACAAGGGCATGTGCCCGGGTTGGGGGTTCCATCCCCAGTAGGGAGCTAGCAGGAGGCAGCCTATCACTGATTTTCTCTCACCACTGATGTTTCTATCTCTCCTGCTCTCTTCCTCTCTGAAATCAATAAAAATATATTAAAAAATTAAAAATAAAGACAAGAAGATTAAGCCAAAACAGCAACTTAAATGAGGGCATTTTAGAATAAGAGGCATTTATGGGGATTCCATTGAGTTCTAAAGAACAAAGTTGGAGAGTATGTATTACAAATACTACATATTTTAATTTTACTGTTTTTGTTAGGTAAATATGAAGTAGTCATATACTCTGGGCATGAGCATGGGCATGTGCATATACCGTATACATATGATATTTATTATGTTGATTATAGAGTAGAGGTGTTCAAATGTTGAATACAGATGATAATTCCATAATTCTTGCTTGGTTTCTACAAGTGAAAATTGGAGCCAGTGATAATTATCTGTCTACGTCATGTTCTAGAGAAGAGAATTTTAAAACATTATTTTCTGAAAAAGATAAAACACTAAATAAAAAATAAAATCTTTTTCTGAAAAAAATAGTACTGAAAATATAAACAGTAAGTACTATTCTAAATACAACAAACAACTAAAATAATTTCTTTGTTGGATAGTTTGCCTGTGACTCATTTTAAATTAATGTAACTGAGATAAGAGTAGCACAGAGTAATTGCCTCTTTAGTGGGGTTACTAATGAAAGTGGCTATCTTCAACTTCAAAGTACCTGAAAAGATGTAAACAATTAAATTGAATTAACAATTAAAACCAAATAATTACGTGTTACAAAAAGTTAGCTATAGAGTGGTTAGTACTTGGCTAAATGTGTGCAAAGTAGAGCAGTTGAATGGTGTGTTTGCATTTGCTCTGTTGGAAATTGTGTGATTTGGAAGGAGGGAAGCATATCTTGAGAAATCAGCTGGGTGACTGCCAGTTTTGATCAAAGAGAAGCTTCTGGCAGAATGTTATAAACCCAGAGAACCCTGGGATTTTTAAAGGAGTTCTCTCCGCTAAGGAATTTCACAAATACATGGCACATGTTGATACTATTAATTAATGAGCAAGGCTTCAAATTTAAAAAAAAAAAGGATTTAAAAATGATGAAACTTCTGAATGAATGTTGATGGTCCTACTTCAAGGTCAAATAAGGTAGGTAGTATATATAAATGGATGTCTCTTTCCTTTCAAAGATGCAAAATATCACTCTCAAAAGAGTTGCATTTAGAAATTGTAATTATGGTAATCTCTTTCATTCCTAACTGAGTCCTATACTCTGAAAAAACATGAAACATCTATCTGACGAGTAATTTCCCCTCAGCAACTGTACAGGCCCAGTTCTCTACACACAGGCTCTAGCACCATCTAGCTAGATTCCAAGGTAATTCATTACAACTCAGTTCTGTTTCTAGTCTGTAATTACTCCAGCACTCTTTTCATCTTCTAATTATACTGTATCATTTAGCTGTTTTTATTTTCCTTCTTTTTAAACATTGTCCCCAAGGATTTTTAACCCCCCCATTAAGGAGCCTCATGTGGAAAATGGAGTCCCACTCACTCGAGAGGTATTCGTGAGCAATAAATCCCTGACACATTACAAAGGCATGTGGTTCTACAGTAAACAGGAGACGCTGATTAAGTTTGCCTTTTTGGAAGTTTGTTCCATGAAGTGACTAAAACCCTAAAGTCAGTTGCCTCTATTAGGACTTGAATTATTTTTTTTGATAGGCAAAACTAGGTAGTACTACACATTTCTCCAACAGGTCAGCTTTGGCAGGCTTGAGTGCCAGAGTGAGGAGGTAACAAGAGAATGCAGTGATGGTGGGGGACGTGGGAGGGGGTGGTAGAGGGGGTGCTGGTGACAAAGGCAGGATCGGAGAGGCACAGGATGGCTTTAAAGAGGAGAGTCTTAAAAAGATGAAGAGACTTGAAAAGGAGAGTGCAGAAAGAGGAGATGAGAGACACTAAATAGAGAAATCAGACGGAGGGACAGACAGGGGTCAACGTGGGGTAAAAGAAAGAATAAGAATAAAGGAGGCCCAACAAAGAATAAAAACATAAAGGAAGAAGAAAAGAAGAAAGTCGAGAACAGGGATTTGTTTTCACCTTCCCAGTTAACATTCTTATGTGATACTCCCGATCTGAAAACCCAGGGTCCATCCACTGGAACCAAATCAACATTGTTGACAGTTAACTAGCCCACTAACATTCACTTTCTTGATCTTACCTTGATAGGTAGATATTTACAGGGGTTGACAATACATTTTGGAATCAGGAGGTAGAGACTTTATTTATTTATTTTATCTTCAGAGTCAGTTTACATCCATAGGAGGAGGAATTACTTAAGGAAATTGAAACTTCGTTTGATAAATACTTCACATATTATTAACTTTTTTTTTCTAGTTGTCAGGGATGCTGAGATGTTCATGGGTGGCCAAAAGATACGGAGAGAGATTCAGAGCTTCCTCCATAGGAACAGATTACTTTACTGTATAAAATCCCATTTCAGAGAGCTTTTCTTACCTCTAAATACGTGACACAATGAGGCAGCTCATCAGAATAGACAGGCCTGGAGAGATTTTTTGATAGTCCCTTAATGTCACATGATGTAAGTGGAGGAGGGTCTTTTCAAATATACTTTAAAAGGAGATGTTATCGTAGAGAGTATTTCACCTAAATTTTTAATGTTTTTAGACTAACATATTTAGAAGAGACTTCTTCTCAGGCATGTTAAGGATTGGGTCACATGTTTATTTCTGAAACATTCCTGGGAAGGGGATTTTACTATAATGAGCTTAGACAAGTGGTTCTCAACCTTGGCCGCTATTTGAAAGTTGAGAAAATTACTAATACCTGGGTCACACCCTGAGGGGTCCTGGGATGTAGCCTGGGGCATTGAGTTTTAATGGAAAGGCATTTTGATTGGGATCCTTAAAGGAAAGAAACCTTCAGGGGCCAAAGGAATAAAAAAATACAACAGGTGGCAAAATAAATATATTTAGATAAGACTGACCCAATCACCACAAAAGCTTCACACCCTTGGCCGAGTTTCTGGAAATGGTGACATCACCACCTGTAGCCCGTACAGCGCTTTGTGCATAGGGCCGGTGCTATCTGGCCCAGAGAATGGCATGAACCTGAGATTCTGGCCCCTTTAGTGCTTTGGTCTGTTCTGTCTCACTCCCAGAGAACCATGGGACTACATCCATGAAGCCATGCAGGCTGAGTGGGCTTGTGTAGGGTGAACCGGTGAGTGCAGGCGGACATACAACCACTTTTCCTTCCCAGGCCTTTACTCTGGTGCCAGGCTGCATCCCTGAGGTGCCTATGGCACAGCCAGGCCATCACCGAAAGTCACCAAGCAACCTTTGAATCACTTCTGCTGCCTATCAAGGACGATGGTTTGGGACGTCTATTTTTAACAACCGAAAGAAGAAAATAGAAATAAAATATATTGCCGAAACCAGTTTGGCTCAGTGGATAGAGCGTCAGCCTGTGAACTGAAAGGTCCCAGGTTTGATTCAGGTCAAGGGCATGTACCTTGGTTACAGGCACATCTCCAGTAGGGGGCGTGCAGGAGGCAGCTGATCAATGTCTCTCTCTCATCGATGTTTCTAACTCTCTATAGAAATCAATAAAATATATATATTTTAAAAAATAATAAAATAAAATATATTGCACTTTGTATAAGGCTGTTTTATTTGGAGTCTCTTCTTATAATACTGTCATGTATACTGTTTAATATATAGTCCAAAGTATGGAAAATATTCTGATTTTTTATATTTCAAAGCCTCATAATAATGTAATGGGAAGTGCAGTGTTTTCACATTGAACCAACGCTAGCTCAGGGATGCCTTCCTTGAATACCTATCGAGATCCTTGGCTGTCTAGTTCTGTGTATTCCTGGTTCATTGTCTGCTGGGACCCAGATTTAAGTGAAGCGGGCAGTTCTAACTTGTTTCAATGAGACTTCCTGGACAAGCAGTCTCCCTCGAAAAGCAGAAATATAGGAGCAGATGGCAGTTTTCCAGTATTACTAATCTGGAGCTTCCTGATAACCTTAATTTTTCTTTTTTCACAGAAGGCAAACAATAATTGTTTGTAAAATTTTCTCAATATCTTTTTTATACAAATCACACTCTAAGTCACAACTCGCACTGTAAAGGGTATTTCACTATAATTCTTCTCCCATCATAGCTATGATAGGCATTGTATGCCACATTCTGGACAGATTATTGCGTCTATTCTCCACAGTGACCTGAGCTAGTCAGCCCCATGCTGTCCCCGCTGCAGATGAGAAAACGGTAAAGCAGTCTGCCAGCTCTCACAGCTAGTGACGGCAGAGCCAGGCTGAGAATTCAATAGGTCCAACTTGAAAACTAGCCCTCAGGTGGATACACTTCATCTGATGGTGTGTGTACACAGGAAAAAAGAATTAAGTTAAATTAACAATTTAAATAAATGTATAAATTGTTGGCCTGCTGCTAATAGGAAACTAATTAATATTTGAATTGTTCACTGAATATTGTTAAAAATATTGTGGGACTATAAAGGAATATTACTAGTGTCAGTGAGTAATAATAATAACACCAATAATGACAGATACTAAATTTATTTATGTACTTAACTATGAGTAAGGTATCATGTTAATCACCTTATGAGATGATGATAATACTAAAAATAAGAACTGTCACGCTCTTAGTACTACTACTAAGAGCAAATAGTAATTAAAATGCCATCTTCCAGCTATTCTTCCAGGACTTCGCATGGATATTCATGATCCTCACAAGAACCACGGGGTAGGTTCCATTATCACCTCCATTTTATCAATGAGGAAATAAGAGGCACACAGAGGTCAAGAGCTTTTCTCAGAATCACCCAGTTAGTAGGTAGCAAAGCTGAAATCTGAACCCGAGTCATTTGATTCTAGTCATAGATTTTACTACTTGATATGATGTGGTCATTAAAATAATAATGTTTCTTTCAAATCCTCTCTGATCTCTTTCAAAGACTTTGATTTAAAAATAAGCATTCTTATGAGGCTCTAGACTCCATAGGATACAACATAAATGTATGAAGTTAAAGAGGCAAATTGCCTATATATGATTCTCTTTAAAGTCTCTTGTAAACGGAATACATGGTTATCAATGTTCTTTCTCTTTTAGACAGGTTCACATGAAGCAATTGGTAGACACTGCTTTTTTATTTTTGGGAATCTATTTTCATTTTTAATGGAGTTATAAAATGACAGTAAACTTCCTACAGCAGACCACACAACTAGAGTATTTCTTCAGAATAAATAGAGAGTCTAGGACAATACATTTTAGTATGTGAGATGGCAATTCTTAAATTTTAAAATTTGAGCGTTTCAATAAGGAGTTTTACTCTTAATGGGTTTTTTAAATGGGAGCATTTCTAGAGTTTACCCATGTATGTACTGTATTCTTGGAATTCTCATAATTTACTGCCACTGATGAGAACGTGAGATTGCAGGGGTGTTGATGTCTAGGGCCTCCCACTGATTTGCAGGATGGACTAACTGCCCATCATGAAGACAGCCTCTCTGACTTTAGGAAAAAGCTACTGAGCTGGTTCTCTTTGTTGGCTAAGATGATTCAACTAAATTGAACCTCTGTATTTACTGCGGGAAGTTCTGTTGGGATGTGAAGATGGGGCTTGCATCCTGCTCAGGAGCACCTCAACATAGTGGTGACATGGGCACACACTCTAACATGAGGCAGGTAGTAGACATACTGCTAATGGCCAAGCAAACCAAAATGCTCTGGGCATACTGTATGCAGCTGGCAAGTTCACGTCTGATTGAGAGGGGGTTCTGGGAGATGTTTTAAGAGAAAGAATTGCAGACACATAGGCCAATGGAACAGAACAGGGAGCCCAGAAATAGACCCAGGCCACTATGCTCAATTAATTATTTGACAAAGAAGGCAAGAGCATATAATGGAGTCAAGATAGTCTCTTCAACGAATGGTGCTGGGAAATTTGGTCAGATACATGCAAAAAAAAAAAAAAGAAAAGAAACTAGATCACCAAATTAGAACGCCATACACAAAAAAAACCTCAAAATGGTCACAGGACTTAAGTGTAAGATGGGAAATCATAAAAATCTTGGAAGACTCCATAGGCAGCAAAATATCAGACATATGTCGTGGCAATATCTTTAACAATATAGCTCCTAGGGCAATGGAAACTAAAGAGAAAATAAACAAATGGCACTACATCAACATAAAAAGCTTCTGCACAGCAAAATAAACCATCAACAAAACAAGAAAGCCCATTGCATGGGAGAACATATTTGCCAATGCTATTTCAGGTAAGGGATTAATCTCCAAAATTTACAGGGAACTCATACAACTTAACAAAAGGAAGATAAATAATCCAATAAAAAAATGGGCAAAGGACCATTTCGAAAGAGGACGTACAGAAAGGCAAGAGACATATGAAAACATGCTCAAAGTCACTAATCATCAGAGATGCGAATCAAAACAACAATGCGGTACCATCTCACACCTGTCAGAATGCCTATCATCAACAAATCCGCAAATGACAAATGCTGGCGAGGATGCAGAGAAAAAGGAACCCTCATGCACTGCTGGCGGGAATGCAGCCACTGTGAAGAACAGTATGGAGTTTCCTCAAAAAACTAAAAATGGAACTCCCATTTGACCCACTAATCCCACTTCTAGGAATATATCCCAAGAAACCAGAAACACCGATCAGGAGATATATATGCACCTCTATGTTTATAGCAGCACAATTCACCATAGCTAAGATTTGGAAACAGCCTTAGTGTCCATCAGCAGATGAGTGGATTAGAAAACTGTGATACATCTATACAATAGAATACTATGCTGCTACAAAAAAAGGAAGGAACTTTTACCATTTGCAACAGCATGGATGGAACTGGAGAGCATTATGCTAAGCAAAATAAGCCAGACAGAGAAAGATAAATATCACATGATCTCACTCAGATGTGGGATATCATGATCAACATAAAGTGATGAACAAAAATGGATTCAGAGACAAAGGTGGTACTGAGCAGCCTATCCAACCTTGGGGAGAAGGCAGGGGAGGAGAGGTTAGAGACCAACCAAAGAACTTGTATGCATCAGATTAGCATGACCAATGGGCACAGACACTGAGGCGGCGGGGGCTTGCCCTCGGGGGTGGAAGTGTCTGGGTGGCGTTAATTGGGGGAAAAAGGAGATACTAAAGAGTGACAATAAAAGTTGTTGGATTTTGTTTAAAAAAAGGAGAGAAAGAATCAGACTGTGTTTTAAAGGATATGCAAAACTGTAAGAGAGGTGTGAGGGACAAAAGACCACTGAGTACAAGGCGTCTAAACTTTGGAATCAGACAGGCCAAGGTAAGAGGCGTGGCCCAAGCTCTTCCTTCTCTGTGTCGTACTGGTAAGTGACAGCACCTTTTCCCACTTAAATTCTCTCTTCTGCAAAAAGAGGATAATAGCATTTGCTTCACAGAGTTTTATAAGAATTGAATGAGATTCTAAAAAAATGCCTACCACAGCACCTGGTAAACTGTGTGTGAACACACACACACACACACACTCAGGAAATAATGCACACATTTTCATTGTTTTACTGCAAAATTACTAATTGATCATCAGAATTGAATACGCTTTGTTCAATCATTAGCTATTTCTCCTTGCCCCTTAAGTGATCTTATGTGGTTTGCCCATCTTCCTTTGCTATCCAGAAACGAGATCCTAGATTTTTCTGGAAATTATTGTTTTCAAGGAAAAGAGGGAGCTCTGAGGTGACGAGGGCAGAAAGGCTAACATCAGACAAAGCCCTTTCATAATTCTGTGGCCTACTTCTGATGCAACGGAAAGCATCAGAAGGCAGAATCTACCTCACTGAATGACCTCCTCTTTTCTCTGGGAGATAAGTCTTGTCATTACTGAGAGAAGGGAACAGCCATTGGCCCGTGAATGACGGTCGTTACCTAATGGTACACAGAGAGGTTGGCCAGTCGCTGGCGAGCAGCCCAAGGTGAAGGAGAATGATGAAATGGAGCGAGAATGCTTTGTTCTCTGAATCCTCGTCTGCAGCCTGAAGGAGCCTCGCTTTCGCAGTGAGGGCATCAGTGAGGGTGTCTGCCAGGAGATGGAGAGGGTTAGGTCTCGAGGCGGAGGAAGGCCCAGGGCGCGCTGATTCATCTAATTGGATGACTAGCAATGTGGCAGGGTGCCCAGAAATTAGGTCACAGCCTTTGGATGCGGAGGGGAAGTTTTTCAATACACTATTAATTTTTTTTCTGGCATCATAGCCCGACTTTATGGAAAACAAATGGATTCTATAGAAATTTTGTCCCTCAACTTAGATTTTTCAGTGGAGGAATCAATTTGGAAAAAAAAATTCATTTTTATCTTAATAAACAATTTACTCTTGAGTAATACTAAGCGACAGCTAGATTGCTAGTATTCTATTCAATGATCTCTGTTCAAAAGCACTACTAACTTATTATTCTGTATAAATTTTTAAGACTGTATAACTTGAGCACCTCTCCTAAAGAATTGTTTTAGACAATATGGAAATTAGGAATAATTATATTAAACATAATCTATACTGAAAGTGTTGTATTGAAAATGCTCTTTAATCGTAATTATATTAATGACCCCTCTCATCAGAGAGTGATAAAATATCTTAAGTGGCATATTCTAAAAGTATTTCACTTGTGGGAGTTGTTCAGATACCAACTATAATGTTTAATGGAGAAACTTTTTAAAAATGTATAATTTTATTGATTTCAAAGAGGCATGGAGAGGGAGAGAGAGAGAGAAACATCAATGATGGGAGAGAATCATTGATTGGGTGCCTCCTGCCTGTCCCCTACTGGGGATTGAGCCCAAAATCCGGGAATCAAACCATAACCTCCTAGCTCATAGGTAGACACTCGATTACTGAGTCATGGTTGGTGGGCAGTGGAGGAATTTTTAAACATGCATTTTGTAATTAGAGAGTATTTGTATTATGTTAAAAGTAATTATACTGAATGTGGAGTTCTCTTCAATAGGTGAGACTGTGGGATTTTAAGTTTGCTATTACTATGAATGCTTTTACTTGAATGACTTAGTGAAAAACAAGATTTTAAAAAATGTTAACATAAAAAAAGAGGGAGTGGGATAGTTTTGGTGGAAACTCTTATTAAGAGTTTTCTTTTAGATATAAATTTTGATTTTAATGGCATTATCAATGCTCCATTTTTATGTAAAAAAAGGATACTATGGAATCCACAAAAAAAGTTATCAAAAATTTTTAAAATTTATTTAAAATAAAAAATAAGGATTCTATCATAAAATACTGTGGTGGCTGGGTCAGTAATGACATTTTCATTAGTTACAGAATGGTTATGTCTTTAATGATACCTTAAATATTTATATATTGTGGTTTTAGGTGACTGTTGTTAAAATGTTTGCAAATTTCTCAAATAAATATAAAAGCTAGTTTTTTTAATTAAAAAAATTTGCTCAACTTCTTTTAATTCAATCATAGAAATTTTAGAACTCTGAAAGATGAGTAACTAAATATTCCCTACGAGATATAGCAAGGTATTTTTTAAAAAGTGTATGAATTTAAAAGTGATCTATAAAACTGAGTGATTCATTGGAAATGAGTTATCATGCCAAACACGATAATTCTTTTTTTTTCTTTAAAGAAAAAAATAATTGCTTCCATCTAGATATAACATCAGGGGCGAGGGAGATGTAAATGTTTACCTTTTTTAATGCTATAGAGAGGTAAGTGTAGGTAAACATAGTAACTGGTTATAACTTCCTTCCAAAGGAGGTTATCAGATGATTCCTTATTTCATCTGATCCAGTAGGATCAGGCCTAAACAGGCAGTCAGACATCCCTCTCACAATCTAGGACTGCTGGCTCCCAACTGCTCACCTGCCTGCCTTCCTGATTGCCTCTAACCACTTCCATCTGTCAGCCTTATCACCCCCCTAACCACTCCCCTGACAGCCTGATTGATGCCTAACTGCCCTCCCCTGCAGGCCTGATCACCCCTAACTGCCCTCCCCTATAGGCCTGGTCACCCCTAACTTCCCTCCCCTGCAGACCTGGTGCCCCAAATGCTTTTCCCTGAAGGCCTGGGCCCCCCCCCCCATTGCCCTTCCCTGCAGGCCCAGTCGCCCCCAACTTTCCTCCTCTGCTGTCCTGGTCCCTCCCAACTGCTCTCCCCTGCTGGCCATCTTGTGTCCACACAGGGGCAGCCATCTTTGACTTCATGGGGACAGCCATCTTGTGTGTTGGAATGATGGTCAACTTGCATTTTACTCTTTTATTAGATAGGATAGAGGCCTGGTGCATGGGTGGGGGCCAGCTAGTTTGCTCTGAAGGGTGTCCTGGATCAGAGTGGGGTTCCCTTGGGTGAGGGGCAAGTGGTGGTTTGCAGGTTGGCCACACACCCCGGTGACCCAAATGAAGGCCCTGGTATCCGGGATTTATTTATCTTCTATAATTGAAACTTTGTAGCCTTGAGTAGAGGCCTGGGTCTTCCAGGGTGTGCAGAAAGCTTGGCTTCCTCCATTGCTGGGAAAACCCAAGCCTCCTGCTCGGTCTATGGCCACAGCCATCTTGGTTGGGTTAATTTGCATACTCACTCCTGATTGACTGGTGGGTGTGGCTCGTTGGTGTAGTGGAGTGATGGTTAATGTTACTCTTTTATTAGATAGGATTATGTAAAGCTATTTAGAATAAATTGTTAAGTTTCAAAAAAAAAACCAGGTTTCAAGATAATCTATAATAATAAAAGGGTAATATGCTAATTAGATCACACGTCTTTTTGATGTCATTTCCAACATCCTTCCTGATGAAGCCAGGGGCAGAGGGAAGCCAGCTTGAGTCCGGGTGCTTGCAGGCAACCAGAGGAGGGAAGCAGCCCAGGTCCCGGGTGCCAAAGGGAAGCCGGTGCCAGCACTTGGGGGAAGGAAGGCCTACTCTGGCATGAATTTTCATGCATCGGGCCTCTAGTGTATCTAATAAGATGATATTAAAATATTAAAGTAAAAAAATTCAAACAAATCAAAATGACATATTTTGGTATGTAAATATAGTATACATGAGATGACTATTTTTCCCAACTGATCCCTTCATCTCTGTAATAGAATTGTAGATTCCTTTTTATATGATATGCTGACACTATCATATACTAACTAAATACTGTCTATTGTCTTGCTAAGCCATAGAACTTGTCTTGATTAACATACCATTAGAGGGCCCGATGTGAGCAGAAGCTTCACATGTGCTTGTGTGGTCTCCTTGGTCTCTTACATGTCTGCTATCTGCCATAAGAAAAACCAAGTTCCGCTACCTGATAGTCCCAGAGGAAAAATATTTGGAATGAACCTCAACTGATCTATGGCTTGAAGCAGAGGTGCCCTAGCTGCCTCCTAATACCCTGACCTATAAAAATAAATGTTCTGAGCCACTAATTTTTGAGGTCATTTATTATTCAGCATTATTGTAACATTAGGTGACTAATATATTTGTATATGAGTGTTTAGAAAAAGATTAGGAACAGTAGTCACTGGACTATAATCTTTATTTCTGAGTATTAGGATTGAATGTAAAGTGGGATTATAATTATTTTCTTATACTCCTGGATTTGTTATTTTAATTTTTTAAATTTAAGTTTTGAGTAAGTAATGAATTTTTTGTTTCACACATCAAAACAATATTAAAAGTAGACACTAAGAAGGGGAGCTACCAATCTTTTCTTCATCCAGCACATTTGTGCAACATGTAGATAATAAATTATGCCAAATGAAGCAGAAACAGATACTCTTATTTCCTCCCTTTACCTATATTTTGTTTTTGATTTTTTTCTTTCATCAACACACCATAGAGATCTTATAATTTCTGTACATGTACACCTTCCTCTTTCTTTTTATTTACAGCTGCATTATATATATTATTATTTTATTTTGTGAATATTACATGCATTCTACTGTTGAATATCTGGGTTATTCTAGTTTTGGCTATTAAAAGTATTGCTGCTGTGAACATTCTTATACAGATCTTCTGATGTACATATGCCCACATTTCTATTTACCTATAAATAGATTTGCTGGGTTGTTAAGGTATGTTTAAATGTTAGCAGATACTGCTACACAGTTTTCCAAAGTATTGTTACCAAATATATGCTCACAATAGCAATGTATGAGATTTCTAAATGGTCCATATTGCTACTAACTCTTTAACGTTAGCCATTCTAAGTAGGTGCTTAGTATTTTATTTTCATTTCCCTCTGCCTAACGAGAACAGGGATCTTCTCATACGTTTATTGGACATTTGCATATCCCCCTCTTTGAGATTCACGGTGTTAGCTAACCCATCTACTGGATTTTTTCTAATTCATTTTTATGAGTTCTTTATATATTTTGTTGGCTAATTGTGTTTTAATTATATTATCTCACACTATAGCTTGTTTGTTTGCATTTTTAATGACAGCTTTTGACAAATAAAATCTTAAGTTTTATGTAGACTAGTTAATCAATGTTTTACAAGTTAGCTACTGCTTTTCTTTATCATGTATATAGATTTCTCTTACCCCAAATTCCTGAAGATAAGAATTATTGTTTTCTTTTAGAAATACACTGTCAAAAGTATAGCAACTAGCTACATATAGCTATTGAAACAAGTTAAATTTCAGGGGCTCAGGAGCTACAGGTGGCTTAGTGTCCACCATATTGGACAAAGCAAACATAGAATACTTCCATTATCACAGACACCTCTATCGGCCCATGCTGTTCTGGAGGCTTCAGTGATTTATTGCTCACTTTTAGATCTATAATCCATCCAGAATTAATTTTTAATTGAAGTATAATTGCTATACAGCATTCTATTACTTTCAGGTGTACAGCATAATGATTTGATAACTGTATATATTACAAAATGATTACCACTATAAATCTAGTTAACACCTGTAACCATACATAGTTACAAAAATTGTTCTTGTGATGAGAACTTTAAAGAGCTACTTTCAGCCACTTTCATAGAGGCAATACAGTATTATTAACTATAGTGACCACACTGAACATTGCTTGACCATAGCCGATTTATTTTCACTAGAGACCCGGTGCATGAAATTCGTGCACTCAGAGGGGGTCTCTCAGCCATTAGCCTGGATTCTGGCTGAGCGGCGCTCCCTGTGAGAGGGCACTGATGACTAGAGGGCAGCTCCTGTGGTGAGTATCTGCCCCCTGGTGGTCAGTGTGCATCTTAGCGACCAGTCGTTCCACCGTTCGGTCAATTTGCATATTAGCCTTCATTACACAGGATAACTGGAATTGATTTTTGTATAGTGTAACTATAGCAGTTAGCTTTTATTGTGTAGCAAACGATCCCTAGACTTAGCAGCTTAAAACAGCAATCATTCCATTTAGCTCTCAGCTCTGCAGCTGGTGGGCAAGGTGGGGTTCTCTGCACGTGGCCTCTAGTAGGAACACTCAGTTGATGTCATTATGCTCCTGAGTTTTACTAAAATATTCAAAGTTAAGGTAGCAAATGCATGGTCACTCAGAACCTTGTCTTCTCTAAATATTTGATTTGGATGATCTATAGGCAATATTTTTCATATTTCTATTGCAACATCAGACTATGGACTACCAGTACCCTCTTTATCTCTGGAAAAACTTAGTACTTAAAAAAAATTGAATTATTTATTGTTTAAAGTATTACATGAGTCTCCCTTTCCCCCCCATTGACCTTTCCCCGGCCTGGCATGTACAGGGTATTAATACTTTTGAATTTAATCAGGTTAAGAGAATAAATTCTCAAAAACCTGAAACCAATTAAAAAAGTCCGTCCATAAGATTCTTCTAGAACCACAGAGAGCAGCAAAATCTATGTCCAGGTATTCTTTTGTCCCAACCACGTTTTCTCATTCCAGTTTGAAATATTGATGTTATTCTACTTTTTGTTGATTTATTTACATTGCCTTTTAGGGGTATCAGTTAGACATATTAGATCTTTTTCTGCCATATCACTTTACACCCTTTTTCTCTCTTTCTTTATTTCTTTTTCCCTGTACCTTTTCTTATGGTGTCTATTCTCACCTATGCTCTTTGTAATTTAATCTTCACTTCTGAGTGGAATTTGTTTGTTTAATTCTCTCCTTGTATTGTCAAATTTGTGCTGTTATTATGTTCCTGTTCATTAGATATGCTCTTAGTTTCTTCTCTGAGTTATTATTTTGCCTTTTGGTTTTTCTAAATAGCTACAATTTTAATCAATAATGTTTCTTTCTTGTTTCTTTTCTATGTTCAGGATGTTATAATTTTTCAATAACTTTTAGAAAATACTTTTTCTAGTGAGTTTACGTCATCTGAAGGAAAGTTGTACTCTTCATCATTGTCTAATAGAGTTCCATACAGTGCTTTCAATAACTAATAAAATAGCAGACCAAAAAATCAGTAAGGATAGAGAAGATCTAAATGGAACAAAACAAACATGGCACCCTAGATCTTTGCATATAGGGAGAGGATTTTACTTTCATGTTATCCACAGTTTAGGAGCTGGACTTTCCTCGCTGCAAGGGGTCCAGGAATGTGCTTTGGGAGCAAGGCGGGGGGGAATGTGTCAGTCGTGTCCCGGGTTCTTTCAGTGTTATTTCAGCGTGGGCACTGATGCCTGCTCTTCTCGGTGGTCACCTTTTCTCTGGTGGTCACCTTTTCCAGAGTTTGGCCGGATCCAGGAGCGTTACATTCACCTGTCCCAAGCTCCTCCTATCTCTTCACATTCTCTGTCTTCCAACATATTGACTCGTTTTTAGAAATTGGATTTTGCTTCAGCTTTTCAAATCAAGCTATTTCTTTCACTGTCCACACGCAGGAACTTTCTGAACTTACTCTCTCTGCCCTTTCTTAGTGATCTTACTCTGGTCAGTTCTCAAACAGGTCCTCACAGGAAGAGTCTCTTCTTTTTGGGTGGAGTATTTGATTCAGCCTTCTGAGGTCTCCCCAGGTCTGTATTCTGAGCTTTTGCTCCTCCTCACAGCTTGCCCTTGTGGGCTTTCTGTCGGTCTTTGCCTTCGGCAGCACTGACTATTCGGAATGTGTGGTTGTCTCTGTCTCCTCATCTATGAAAACGCAGCCTATGGATATTTAAATACGTTTCATGTTCATATATGTTATTCAGCCAGAAATGGGGGGAAATGAAGAATTAAGCTGCTGTTGTATTTCCATAGAAACTAGAACTCCCTATATTTGATTTTTAGCAGTAAGGATAAATTCTTTATTTCTACAATTAAAATAAGAAAAGGAAAAAAATTAAATTTCTTTATTTCTTTAGTTTTTGATTTTTGAAAAGTAGGGGGCACGGTTATAGATTTGCTACCATCTGGCCCCTACCCAAATGTTTAAATGAGCACGTGCTATAAACCGACAGGACATACACTTGGTGTCTGACTGACCGACTGTCCCCCAACCAGACTTCTGTTGCCATGTCATGTAACGGTGTTCGCCAAACTCCTTCCAGTCATTCTCTTGAGTTTGGAGACAGTTCTACCTAGTTTCACTTAAAAAACCTCCTTTATTTAAAACTCTTACTTTTCTATTTCACTAATTTTCTCTTTAGTGTATTTCAAAAGAATTTTTTCCCCCTAAAATGTAACTGTTAACTTCTCTTTCATAGTAAAGTTTATGGTTGTTTAGAGCAGTAGGATATGATTTTGAGTCAAACACTAGGAAACATTTACTGGGTTCAATTTCAAGTTGACAAATTTGTTAAGTTGGTTTTTACACAATTTATGGTGCTTTTCAGTGGAAAAACTTGATAGAGACGCAGTGATTAATCCCTGCCTCCTCCCTGATGAACTCCTTCAGAGATCAAAGGGGAACTTGTTAGCCACTTACAACACACAGCAGACGAGTCAAAGCCCCTGCAGAGCCGCCCTGCTCAGCATTTCCAGTCACCTGTCAGCTTCTGAACTCGACAGAAGTGACAAGTTCAAAGGTCTAAACAGAAATTACCTTCCAGAAGTCTCTACCGACAATAACAAAACAGGTTCACAGGTAGCTCCTGAGTGAGGTTTACCCACAACATACAAGCAGCTTTCAGGATGGTTTTGCAGCATGTTTATATTTTGATCACTTTATTTTTCTAAAACTGAAACAGGGTACATTTTCGCAAATAATAATATGGTTATTAAAATGATAATTCTCTTCCAAAGCCTCTTAATGTCTTTTTCCAACACTCTGCACAGTTTAAAAGACGTAACTATTTTGAAATAGCTTGTTTAATATCTGTCTTTTCAGCTCTACCATTAGCTACACAGGAAAAGGCTGTATCTGTTTCTTCTAAAACAATTTCCACTTCTTAGGATAGCATCCAGCACTCCACATATTTATTGGCTGGCAGACATGGAGCTGAATAAAGTGTGTTGAAATCTTTTGTGTATTAGGTATGCAATAGAAAGCTTGGAGTTGAAATCCTATAAAAGGGTAATCATATAAAAGGCTAATATGCAAATTGACCCCAAGGGCGGAATGACTGGGAACAACTGGTTGTTGTGATGCACACTGACCACTAGGGGGCAGATGCTCCTTGCGGGAGCTTTCCCCTGGTGGTCAGTGCTTTTGGGGAGCTCTGCTCAGCCACAAGCCGGGCTGAAGGCTGTGAGCGAGTGGCGGTGGCAGGAGCCTCTCCCGCCTCTGCGGCAGCACTAAGGGTGTCCCACTGCCGGCGTAGGCCTGCTCCCCACAAAGTCTGGGCCTAACCTGGCAGGTGGACATCTCCTGAGGGGTGCCAGACCGCAAGAGGGCTCAGCCTGGGCTAAGGTACCCCCCAAGTGCACAGATTTTCATGTACACTCGTTGCAAATAAGCCTCAAATGTTTGTAGGCTTACTTGGATTATTGCCCAAAGGCTGACATTTCAAAAACTTCCCAATACGATTTCCATGTAACTGCCAATGAATCATACTCACTCTAAACCTACCTTTCCCCCCTAGTACCCTGCTCTCTAGTACCTGATCTTTTCCAGTTTTTCAATGACATTATTTTGTCTCTTCTCCTAGACTTTGAGTACTTTCTGGGCAGGCCTTGATATTTCCAATAAGGATTCAAGAAGTATCTCCTGATAGATTGCTTGATGGAATGAATAAAAAATGATCACTCCATTATTAATGTGTGTCCTTATTGAGAGTGCCTCTATGTACAAGAGAATTCTTAAATAAAAATTAAATTTGATTTAAATATATCTTCATCAGTCCTCTTGGTGGGAATAGAGAAATGATAAAATATTTAATATATTATGAAAATGTGAAATCCTATACAGTGGTACCTCGAGATACGAGTGCCCTAACATACGAGATTTTTGAGATAGGAGCTGTTGAGCAAGTGATTTTTGCTTTGAAATACGAGCAACATTTGAGATAGGGATAATCGCGCAGATCGGCCGGCTGCACACGACCCACCAGTTTACCAAGGCTCGAGCGTCTCATAGTTTCCCACGCCTCAAGGTTAGGGAACGAATTAAACTTGTATCTCGAGGTACCACTGTATTATAAAATACTAATATAGAAATCAACCAAAAGGTGCAATGACCGGTTACTATGACGCACACTGCCCCCCTGAGAGGGGTGGCGATGGCTGTGGCAATCAGGGGGCGGGGTCTCCCAGTGGTGACTGGGGGGTGGGACCGGCCGGTAGGCAGCACCAGGCCACCAGCCAAGGCAGTTGCCCCCAGGGGCCCCTCTATTGCCCTGCCTGCTGATCGCCCCACAGATTGGCTCTGATCACCAGCCACACTTAGGGACCCTGCCCTATATATTGGAACAGTCTCATAGCTTTCAAAATTAAAACCTGGCAAGCCTACTCTAACATTCAAAAAACAGGACAATGCAGCGATGTCATGCATGGACTCTGATTTCCCCATTTTGTGGTCAGCCCTGATTCTGACACTTATAACTAAGTGACAAAGTCAATTACTTAACTTCTCTCTGCTTCAGTGTTTCCACCTATAAGATGGGGAAAATGGTACTACTGCCTCAGAAGGATCATGTCATGTACTGCTTTTTATTATCAGCGCAAAAAAATGTAGCTGCTCATACAACAGCAAGATGCCTTTCACCTGTATGAAAAGTATGGTCACTGGAGCATGCAGCATCCTGGATTTCAAGAGGGATGTCCAACTGCTGGTTTAGGCAGTCGGACATTCCCCAAGGGCACAGGCTGGGCTGAAGGACTGCCCAGTGCATGAATTTTGTACACTGGGCCTCTAGTTTATATGTAAAAGTAGCTAAAATTCAGTATTTAAGTAAGTTCGATCACCATCTAAGCACCCTCCTTAAAAATAAATTATCCTTTAAAAAATATATACATATATATACATATACACATATATTGATTTCAGAGAGGAAGGGAGAGGGAGAGAGAGATAGAAATATCAATGATGAGGGAGAATAATTTATTCTACCTCCTACTGGGGATCGAGCCTCTAACTGGGACATGTGCCCTGACTTGTAATCCAACCTTGACCTTCTGGTTCATAGGTCAATTCTTAACCACTGTATCACATTGGCTGGGCTAAAATAAACTATTCTTAAATTTAAACCTAAGTATACCTATTGGAAATATCTCAAATTTTGAGAATTAATGTTGATTAACTTCAGTAATAAAACAAGATTAGTATTCTCGTGAGGATCATAATCAGACCTATGGTTAAAAAAAAGTGATTTCTAAAATATATTTTAGTAATGATAGTTCATTGAAACAAATGAAAAACATAAACAATTGAATACTTTAGGAAAATTGGACAGATAGATTTGTAGTATCTACTAATAAAGTCTCATTATTGTATAAAATATTTGTACAGTACCTCAGAATTTACAAAATACATTTTCAGGTTGCATCTCATGGAACCCTCAAAACCACGAATTATTTGGTTTCTATTATTTTCTAGACTAGAATACAAATACAGAGACATTAAGTAGTTACTTATCATCTACTAGTCTGTCAATCTACAGATTTGACAGCTCATTTCTTCAGGAAAAGTACGCAGCGGCTCTGTGTTTTTTGCCTGTGTCCTTCCCATATGAACAGCACAGGTTAGAAGGTTTAGTTTCCTACATGGATGGGTATGAAAAGTAAGCACCATAAGGCAGTGTGGCTGTAACCCTGAGATGATGGAATGGAAGTAACTAGAACAAAAGAACAGAATCTGGCTCAAGCTAGTGATTAAGTTCCCAATAACATCTGAAAATGACCTTGATGGTCTCATGAAATAGGAGAGTAAACATAAAGAACTACTGCTTTTCTCTCCTTTCTCTGTTGCACAAACTTGAGTAAAATTAGATTTTGACTAATTTTTTATTTAAAAATATTTGATTTTGACTTTCTCAGTTCCAAAAAATTAATAAGAGTATTATTCACTTAATATGTTGATTCATTAATACAGTAATTATTTAACTTATGCATGTAAGCTGTAATAGAAGTATAGAACATTTTAGAATTCTAATTTCTTAAATGCTCTGAGTCTTTAGAAGAAGGAATTCTATAAGATGATGGCAAAAATATACCTAGCTGTGACACACCTCATTTATTGTAGAACTTTTGAATCAAATGCAAAAAAAAATGAAGAATAATTAATACATTTTGGTTAACATTTAGAATAAAAGAATAAATAGAATCAGTGATACTATTCAGAATTTGACAGGACAGAAGTTATAGAATTCTCTATAACTTCAAGATTTATATTACCTTCTCACTGTCAATTAATATGGCAACTATTGCATCACTGTTTGCCAGACCCTGTTCTAGGCTCTGAATATTTTTGAATTAACAAAACAGACACAAATTCTGCCCTCCAAGGCACTTATATATAAAGTGTAAAAACATTTTATAAGTATTTACACTGTGTATATAAAATGCATGTGTGCATTAAGTGACTTTGTAACATAGTAAACAATGCTAGTGATGCATGTAAAGGCTAAAGAACCATTGGAAACACATATTAAGTCACATGTGGGAGAGCCTTTTATTTATTATGCAAAAAAGATTTTGCAATTTTACTCAACATCATAATGCTAGATGAAAACCTTTGTTTACTGATGCCAGTGATTGTAATGATCATGAAGCTATAAATTTAAAAAAATGTAATACCTTGAGATGGAATATACTAGTAGATGTGAAAAACTAAGTAACTGACATCAAAGTAGCACCAATCCATGTAACTGTTGCAATAAATCATCCACAATGCACTGTGTTTTTTACTCGCCAAAGTAAGTTTGTCAGGCCATCGATGACCAGTGTGGCACATGAGAGCTGAGATGTGCACACTCCATTTGGGTCAAGCAAACTGTCCTTATAGGGCCTCTTCCTCTAATGACAAAAGTGTGAAAAAGGAGATGATTCTCTCTGTCCCCTTCTTCCCAGTGTTTTTCACACTGTGGTTTGAAAATATCTCTAGAAAAATACCAATATTTTCTTTAAATATAAGGCATTTTCTAGTTAGTTTGGCTCAGTGGATAGAGCGATGGCCTGTGGAATGAAGGGTCCTGAGTTTGAGTCTGATCAAGGTCACACGCCTGAGTTGCTGGGTTGATCCCCAGTGTAGGGCAAGCAGCCAATGATTCTCTCCATCACTGATATTTCTAGCTCTCTCTCTCTCTCTCTCTCTCTCTCTCTCTCTCTCTCTCTCCCTCCTCTTTGAAATCAATTATATATATATATATGTGTGTATATATATATATATATACATATATATGTATATATATATAAATAAAATAAATAAATATGTCATGATTTCATTAAAATATATATACTACACTGATTTTAAAAGCACTCTTGTAGGGTTTTATTTACCTATTACAAATTATTTATATTTTTATTCATATTTAATTGTTAAATGAATTAATTGTTATTTTTTTTACACTTAGAAATATGTTGAGCAAAACATTTTAGGTGAGTTTAAGGACATACAGAAAAAATGGAACCATCTTCTCTCTTCACTGATGACTTAAGTAGAGTCAACGGTTGTCTAAAGGACTCTACCCGATTGTTTAGACACATTGAGGCAAGTTATCTTAAAGTCATGCCAACAATCCCCTTTCAAAAAGCCGGCAATTCATCCAACTTAAGCATTTAATTTAAAAAAGACCTTCTGTTCCTGTTGCTTTTGTCCCAGAAAGGGGGGGGGGTGTGGGGCGGGGGAGGCGCACGCTATAGAGTAAGCTTTTAAAAACAGACAGAATGATATTTGCCTTTAGAATTGGGCAAGGAGCGTCGCTTTGAAAGGAGCACATCTCAGGTAAAGCGAGTTTTCCTTTTATTCTCCATCTTCTTGAAACTGGCTGGAGAGAGGCCCATTGTGTGCCCCCACCTTTGTTCTGGGCACCTGAGCGGCCCACAATGTATCACTTATCGGGGGGACAAAAGCCTCCTTCATCGGCCGGGCGCTGGGGAAGGGGACAGCTGCAGACTCCAGCCTCCCCGGGCAGCTCCTCGGCGGGGAAGGAACAGGAAATAGACTATTCAGGTGGACTTTCATGTCTAACCCCATTTAATTTGGCTGAAGTAAGATTAGCTTCTTTCAAAACATAGCCATGTTTAATGGTAATCCTAGATGTTTGTTTCTTAGCAGAGACTCTGTTCAGAAAAGGTAGAAAATAAATTATATAGGTTTTAAGAGTAGAAATGACGACTATTTTTAGTTAGACAAATAGTACTGCTGTGTGTTTTTATACACCTTGTGTTTTGGAATCGTATATTTTCACTAAAAGTGGCAATATCAAAATAATAATTTTTTTCCAAAATGCAAGACCGAAGATCAGAACAGTTTTCCTCTGTTGATGGCATAAATGAATATTAAAAGCAAAAATTTATCATCCTGCAAAGATATTATTTTAATTATAGTGTAACTCTAAGTATTAATCTTATTGAGTAGTATATCATTTTCCTGTTTATGAAATTATAGTTGTCCTTTTAGGATTCTAATATTATATTCATATTCCCTCTAGAATAAAAATTGGAAGGTCACTAAAATGTAAAACCTCAAATTCTTGAGCAAATATGAAAGAAAAAACCATTTCCTTAATAGCTCAAAGACTTCTTAGTTGCTATGTAGCTTGTGCCATATGAAAATAATTTAATACCAAATATTTCATGCATAAGAAGTCAGCAGCGGTCACGTTTCCTTTCATTGTTTTGTTTGTCCCTGATATAAATGTTTGAATAATCATAAATTACAATAGATAATAATATTTATGTCACCATAATCTCCAGGCCAAACTCTAAAACAGAAAAATCTATAATAATACAAGTGTAATATGCTAATTAGACCACACAGCCTAATGACCTTCCAGACATCATTCCGGACGTCCTTTCAGATGAAGCCGCAGCAGCGGGGGATGAGGCAGAGGCGGTTGGGGGTGATCAGGCAGGCAAGCAGTTAAGCGTGATCAACTGGTTAGGGGCAATCAAGCAGGCAGGTGAGTGGTTAGGGACAATCAGGCAGGCAGGTGAGTGGTTAGGGGTGATCAGCAGGCAGGCAGAGTGGGTAGGGGTGATCAGGCAGGCAGGCAGGCGAGTGGTTAGGAGCCAGCAGTCCCGGATTGCAAGAGGGATATCTAACTGGCAGTTTAGGCCCGATCCCACTGCAGACAATTGGACATCCCCCAAGGGGTCATGGGTTGCGAGAGGGTGCAGTCTGGGCTGAGGGATCCTCCCCCCACCAATGCATGAATTTCATGTACCAGGCGTCTTGTGTTATATATTTGCAATGTGATTAATTGTAGAACCTTATTAATTTGGGATACTCTTGTAGAAGGAGGGTCGTCTATATTAAGACACTTACAAAATAAAAAAATGTTACAAACGACCTAAATTTATAGCCTGACTCTTAGGAACAATAAAAACATAATATACTTGTTTCAATACATAGTGAAGAATTGCTTTGACCAGTTTTTGTCAGTAGATACTTCTATATACTTTCCCACAATTATCTCTTTATCTCCTACTATATTTATAGCATTTGTTTACATACTGAAAATAAAAGTAAAAAAAATGGCTTAAGTAGCTTGATTATATGTGCTATAGAATATTTGTATTATTCTTTTAAATCACTAAATGGCCAAAACTGGTTCTGCTCATTGGATAGAGCTTCAGCCTGCGGACTGAAAGGTTCCAGGTTTGATTCTGGTCAAGGGCACGTACCTTGGTTGTGGGCACATCCCAGGTAGGAGGTGTGCAGGAAGCAGCTGATCGATGTTTCTCTCTCATCAATGTTTCTAACTCTCTATCCTTCTCCCTTCCTCTCTATAAAAAAATCAATAAAATATATTAAAAAAATCAAGAAATGATTGACATTAATTTTACCATGGTATAATTATAAACAATGTTTTGTCCAGATATAACCTTCCATTTTGTGTTTTTTATTTATTTATTTATTTTTGTGTGTGTCAGGTCAGAAAGTTAGCCTGATATTGAATAAATAGTTCTTAAAATTTATGATTGGTGTGTTGGTTTTGTTACAATTTGGCACCTGATCATATCTATCTATCTATCTATCTATCTATCTACCTACCTACCTACCTACCTATGTATCATCTATCCATCCATCCATTTATATCTATCATTTACTGATGACACATATAGATTGTGTGTATCTATATGTCTAAATACAGATGCATATATATACATACACTCTGACCCATATACCACGATCTTAACAAAATTCCAAGAAAAATAAATCGTGTTTCTTTTTAAACATTCCCTTTATTTTTTCCATAAGATTCTTACTAAATTAAAAATGTCAAACCAGTCTAAAAAGAGTTTGAATTAAAAATTGAACTCTTAAGTTTTTTTTTGAGGACTTATTTATTATTGCTTTTTATAATGTTTGGGTGTTATGTTTTAATCCCTCACGGTCTGCTTGCCTGTGGTTCTTATCACCTTCTGTTTGAAATCAGCCAATTCAGCTGTCTCACTTACTTGCACAGTTGCATGTAGAATTCAGCCAGGAATAATTTTTCAGAACAGTTCAAATTTTGTTTGTTTTATTCCATTCTCAGATTGTCCAACCATATGTGCGCTGATCTTGGAACATTTGGAACCAAAATATGTCTTTTTTTCAGTTTACCACTTAAAAATCATTGGCTAAAACTGAGCAGTGCTTCTTATTCTCTTCAGAAACTTTTTTCTTAACCTCATCACCACCCCTGGGGTGGTTAGCAAAGCAGTTTACTTTTTTATGAGGAGACTAGAGGCCCGGTGCACAAAATTCATGCACAGGGTGGGTAGGGGGTGAGGTGGGGTCCCTCAGTCCAGCCTACATCCTCTTGCAATCTGGGATCCCTTGGAGATGTCCAACTGCCAGTTTAGGCCTGATCCCTGCAGTCAGACATCTAGCATTCAGATATCCTCTTACAATCTGGGACTGCTTGCTCCTAACTGCTTGCCCACCTGTGCTTTTCTCTTTCCTTCTCTTTGTAGAATTTCCACTCTGCCAGCCTTCCTGTGGTTCTGGATGATGTTTTGTCTTTTACTTGTAGTTCTGAAATTGTTGTGTGAGGCAGCAGTGTAGGTGTTTATATATGCCGCCATTTTGGTTTCTGAGTTTACATACTTTAAACTATGCAATCTCATCTGCTCCCTGGTCTTTATAATGTCTATACCAAAGAATCCCAAAGCTATTACTTATACTGACATTTATTTTTCATTTCCATTCCCCCCATTAATATCTAAATTATCTTCCACTCTGAGATTAGCCATTCTCTGGCATTGTATATGTGTGTGCATACATGTCACCACTTTTTAAAGATGAATGTTAGCATTATTCTTATTGTCTTCTCCATGATTCTTATTCATTAGACCACTATTCCTATCTGGTCTATTTCTGCAACCAACATTCTCTCTTTCATTCCTCTGCTTTCTCATTTGGACTATTTTATTTGCTTCCCAATGTGCCTTCTAATTGGCATTTCTATCATATCCCAGTTATTCCATTTCTTTGTGTTGCTATTAGATTTATTTTTTGATAATTGAACTTTCATTTTTATGAAACTGATAAGTTGTCAACCTCTAGACAAATAAACATACTAACAAGCTGTAACATGGAAATAAAGTCTGATACAAACTGGCTCCGATCCACTTTGACAGTCTCACCTCTCTCTGCTTGCCACCCCCTGGTTACTACAGAAAACATTAATAATAGTACGTAGACACTCCATAAATAATTGTTGCTTAATGAGAAGACACCTGTAGGTACTTTGACCAGTATCAATATAAACTATTTATTTTTTCTGGAGAAATGAAAATGTGTGAGTTCTGTAGTGATGAAACAGTCTGGTCTAAGTCACTGGCTCTCATACTTTAGCATCAGAATTACCCAGTGGCCTTCTTAAAGCCCAAATTGCTGGGCTGTACATGCACCTCCTTTCTCATTTGGGAGGTCTGGGGTGGGGCCCGAGACAAGATCCCATGACGGTGATGCTTCTGGTCCCGGGTCCACATTTGAAGCTCTACTGGTTGAGGTACTATCAATTAAACTTGTTAACTAAATTGAAAGTCACTAGTATTTTTTGTTGTTGCTTTTTCTCTATACGTTAACAAGCGCTTACACTTGTTTATGGCACCTGTACACCATATATGTAATTTCTGCTTGTACCTTGAATCTTTCCAAACTCCTTATAATAATTAGGGTTACATGTCAACTTAGTGAGGCAATGGTACCCAGCTATTTGGTCAAACACCAGTCTAAGCGATCTCTGTGAAGGTCTTTTAGCAATAAGATTAACATTTAAATCAGTATATATATATATATATATATATATATATATATATATATATATATACATACACACACACACACACACACACATATACATATATTTGTGTGTGTGTGTGTGTGTGTGTATTTGGTTCTGATTCTCTGGGTAACCCTGAGAATATACTCGTTATGGCCTTAATAACTGAAGGCTGCCACAGGTTGAGAATCACTGGCATCTGCTCTCAGACTTTTGCTAGGCCTGCATCAATAGGACTGATATCATAAGGACTATACATCTATCAATATTTCAGACAGAACTCATAAAAGTAGTAAGATAACAAAGGACTACTGAAGGGTAAATCATATTATGTATATTAGTTCTAAAATTGCTAATCTTTGTTTTAATCACCATTTTTACTAATTTTTTAAAATGAATTCACCTTTTAAAAATACTGAGCTAATAAACTGAGTAGAATATAGAAGGAGCAATATGCTTTTTTCTTTCTCATTCAAGAGCTAAAATTTTTTACTGGTAGGTCAAGTCAATTAGGAAGAGAGAGAAAATTAATGGTAACTACAACAATTAATAAAATAGGGACAGACACTTTCAGTTTAGAAGTATCTCTCTAGTTCTGAGTCTTTAAAGGACTGTAGTTGTGTCTGGGTTGGTTTTATAAATAGATAATATTGCAAAGATAAATTGAGTCCCAGACAAGTAACATGAAAAAGTAATGAAAACATATCCCTATCTCAAGCATCTTGGTTCACAGCAAGAAAATTATTTTCTTATTTCCCTTAGTTGTAGGTATTTCAGAGGCATAATTACATTTTAGCACAAAGAAGGGATCAGCAATGCGATAGCATTTTGTCCAATTTCACACTAAAGAACATGATCATTATGTATACATATATATACATATATTTTTTTCTTTTCTCTAGCTTATAACCAATAAGAATGTAAGGATTACACAAAATAATTGCACAAATGGTTACTTCCTGACGATATAAAATGTCACTGAACACAATGGTAGGGTCTTTCTCCAAACCAGCCTGACTTTTTCGTCTGACCTATGAAGATAAATCACATAAGCTACTTAAAATGGAAATAATCATCTTTGGAAATTAAAATGCTGAAAGCTTAAAGCTGGCCCGATGCCAAAGTTTGATTTCCTGTTGTTTCTTTGGGACATGGTGTGGTAAATTCTGGAACACTGTTCTCTTGCTTGGTATTCAGATACATTTTTGAAGTCCACTCTAATTTAGCTCCTGTCATATTGTAAAAGTTGGACAGCTTCTGGTCAGGTAATACGTTCTAAGAAGCATGATCCTTTAGTATCATTTTCCCCATTTATTAGTAACTAGAGGCCAGGTGCATGAAACTCCTGTACTGGGGGGTGGAGAGGGGGTTTCCTCAGCCTGGCCTGTGCCCTCTGGAGATGTCCTCTAGCCTGTGGGGATCGGGCCTCAATCGGCATTCAGATATTCCTCTCACAGTCTGGGACCCTCCCTCCTTACTGCCCGCCTGCTCGCTGCTCCTTACTGCTTGGCTCACTTCTCCTTTCCGCTGCAGCGGAGGGGGGAGAGGCTCCTGCCACGGTCACTGTCACTGCCACTGCCACTGCCACTCACTCGCCAGCTGTGAGCCGGCTTCTGGCTGAGCAGCGCTCCCCCTGTGGGAGCGCACTGACCACCAGGAAGCAGCTCCTGTGCTGAGTGTCTGCCCCCTGGTGGTCAGTGCACATCATAGCAACTGGCCATTCCGTTGTTCAGTTGATGTGCCTATTAGGCTTTTATTATATAGGATGAGGCTGGATAGAGACTTAGAGCACCGATTTTGGACAGAGAGAAGAATAGGTTCAAATTTCAGCTTTTCCTTTTATTAGTTCAGTGCTCTGGGCAAGTTAATCAGCACGTGGATAAAATAAAAATAATGCATACAATTGTGAGAATCATCTCAAACAAGATGATGTACATACACTGCCCAGTATGGTACTGGCCCTGTTGTATCACTTAGAAGAGCAAACACATTTTCATTTCCATGTCTTCCAGGCAACCCTCTCTTAACAGGCCTCAGTAGATGGCAGCTCCGTTTTTCCCATTGCTCAGGCCTCACTTACTTTTGCTCCCCATATACATCCTCGAGGAAAGCCTTTTGATCTACTTCTGAAATATTTTAATAATAAAACTAATTTTTCTCACTATTTACTGCCACTTTGTCCCAAGCTAACATCATCTTTCACCTGGGTGACTGCAATAAACTCCTAACTTGTCTTGAGGTTCCCCCCTGACCCACTGGAGTTTATTTTCAATACAGCCACCGTAGTGGCCTTTTAAAATGCATGCTGGTTCATGTCACACCTGCTCACACACTGCCAACGGTTCTGCATTTCCCTCGGAGTAATTGGTCAAGGCCGTAAATGGCTCCCACGCTCTCCGTGTCTTTTCCCAGACTGCATCGCCTGTGTCAGCCCTGTGACCTTATGTTCGTCCCCTCTCTCCTCACGTCTGTCTGCAGGCTCCCTGCCTCTCTCCTTTCACCTGTGCTCACAGGCCACCTTCTCAGGGAGGCCTGCCTTCACCATAGCACTCTCAATTCCTCTGACCTGGCTGCACTGCCCCCAGTATTTGCCACCTTCCAACACATCTGATAATGTATTATTTGCCATGTTTGTTACTTATTGTGTTTACCATGTTTAGTGTCTCTCTCTCCACTAAAATATAAAACCCCTAATGGCAGGGATTTTTGTCTATTTTCAAGGATATGAATAGTCAGTACCTAGGATGATGCCTGCCACATAGCAAGCTAATGCTTTATCATTTGTATATACAGTAAGGCCTCACTTGACGTCATCAATAGGTTCTGTGACTTAAGGTGAAATGAGGTATAGTGAAACCAATTCTATCATGGGCTAATTGATATAAACAACAGTTAAGTTCTTATGGCATCTCATGGATATTATAATGAAACGATGTTGAAAGAAACATTATTTGAGGACCTACATCAATATCATGATGGACTATCAATGCAAAGATTTCACAGAGCACTTTCACTTACTTTATTTCCTTTTGAATTATAACTTGCCTAAGAATTAAAGTGATTAAATTATATAGTCAGGATTTGAATGCAGCTTTTCTGATGCCATTTCTATTCCTTTTTCCCCTGGGAAGGTAATGGGAAGCCACATCTGAATTTGATCAGTTAACGGGATCAAGGAAGCAAGTGCAGTCAATGGAACTAAGTCATGTTATTGCTTACAAGTTGAAGTTATTAGTGAGATATCTGAATTAAATAACCTATGTCAAGTTTCCTCACATTGTACCAGAATTAATCATTGAAATGTTCCTGTTGATTAAGATAGGCTGCAAAGTACTTGGGGAAAAGGAGATGATAATCCTTTTGGACAAAAATACCTTGTGCTTAGTATGGAAATGAAAATTGTGGCAGCTAAATACACGTTCTATTTTCTGATCGATGATAACATTTTATGGATTGCTTTATTAATTTTTTACATTGGTTTCTATCAATTCTGAATACAAGATGAGCTATGTGAATTTGGCCTGCTTCCCATTAATTTTCAACTCAGCCTGGTATTGTCGTGATTTACCACACTTGGAAATTGATCTCAATAAGTATTAAGCAATAAAATCTAAACTGAATTAGGAGAATTTAAAGGAAGGAGGACTTTATTTGGCTGGAAATAACAAAGTTTTCTATTGAAACTTATGAATGCAGTCAACAGGAATTGACCAATAAAATGTAAAAGTTAAAAATATCCAGAGAAGTTAAATATAATTCTGACTTGGGCGATTTATGAAGTTGTATAATTAAATGAGGTATTACAGATGAGCAAATTGAAGCAGGCCTTCAACATACTGCAGTTTTATGTACTTAGTGACCCTTTCTAATAAATTCTTGATTAAAGGAGTACTCTGATAAGAAATTCATAATAAGAATATCTTGGAATCATAAAGTATGTCTGGAAGGGTAATTTCTAGTTCAATTTCTGTATTTAATCCATGAAGTAATTAATATCAGAATAAGATCTTCTGGTTTCAAGGATTGATCATATTATTCTGTAATTGTAATTTAATCAGACTTAACTCCTTTTTATGGTTTTGATGTACTGTGACTTGGCAGTTTTAACAACTCTCAGTTCTTATCTATATTACAATGTTTTTCCCCTCTTTGCTCCCCTAAAAATATTGCTGTTTTTCTCCAGAAGACCATGTTTAGTTATTAAAAGTCTTTTCAGAAAACTACACATTGATTGCTCTATTCATTAAAAAGGTCCATCATTTACAATATATTAATTCCTAACTCCAGAGAGCTACATAAGTGTCTTGGCATGTTTTCTGCTATTATGTTTTATTAGATTTTTTTAAAGCCAACAATTATCAAGTACTTACCATGTGCCAGGATTTTTTTGTTTTGTTCGTCTCTTAATTCTCATAATGGATTAGAGGGTAGTGTTCTCATTTTACAATTGGAAAACTAGGGGCAGGGAGAAATCAGGTAACTGAACAGTGATCACACAGTTAGCAAATGGCAGAGCTAGAGAAAGTTCATATGGAGTGGCCTCTGCACATGTGTGTTTGCATGGTTAGAAGAATGCATTCCTCCATTTCCTCTACTAGTTTTGAAATGACTTGAGGGCGGGGCTGTACCTGTTTTCAGTTCGCAGTCTCTCCCAGTCTTTGTCCCCGTGCTCCCTGTGTTGTCCCTGCTTAGTTTGGAGTGACCGACTGAGTTTCTTTGCCTACGAAAGCGATTGTCTGATGAGTTCATGTAAAGCAACAGGCAATCTGACATATGCTGGTACATGTTAGCAGCAGCGCAGACCCCACCATGCTGCTCCCCGAGGTTCCCCGGAGACCTGGACCCTCATCAGCGGCCGCTCTTTGACCAATTTCCTGGCCACTTCACTGCCACTGTCGGTAATGTCACCTCGCGGGTCCCCCTCTCCTGTAGCTCGCTCTTTAACATGGATCATTTCCCGGAAGCAAGCCCACCTTACAATGGCCATCTTTCACACGACTTCGAGAAAGACTCAAGGTAGCAATTAGTCAATTCTTTGCTTTACCAACGAAAGCCTTTTTTTTTTTTTTTTTTTTTTTTTTTTCTCTCCTGGGCTGCCAAGCTGTGTGGGGTGTCCAGAAAGAGGAGAACACCCCGGGAGTTGGAAAAGCAAACTCTAGTCCCCGGGGCTGCAGCTGAGTGGCTGGCTTTGAGAGTTCTGTTTCCGGGAGCTCTTTGAACCTGGCAGCTGCGATCAGCTGTGTGACCTCCTTTATCACCTGTTCCTGTTAACACACAGGTTCACAGTGTCGCTTCTTGTCCCAAGAACCGAGCTAAGATAGAGGCGTCTAATTGCGCATTTTGTCCCGCTGATATTAACGACCCACGGGAGGCAGGCCTCCACCACGAACTGTGCGGAGAGGCGACTGCACACAGGCCCAGCCCCTGGCACAGGGCACCACGGGAAGATGGGATTTGGGTCCGAGCAGCCAGATCTCAGGTTTATTGCTTCCTGCACGCTGATGCTTTCTGCAGGCAGCAGGTGCCTGAGGTATCATTTGAACAGGGGCAGATTGCTATTTTTTTTCTTTTTTTATAGCCCAAGGTTGCTGTTATCAACAGATACAACTGTATTAAGTGCGTCTTAAAAGAACACTCCAAGTGGGTAAGATAATCGTTATGTGATCCTTAATGAAGACTTTTATCTCACTTTCTATTCTTCTGACAGGGTATGATGTTGCAGCGGGCCGATTTGACTTACAATGTTGTGGAGTACAACAGCATTTAAACTGCTCCAGGAAATCTGCTCTGCCTTACACGCTTCTGGACTTAGTGGCGGAGGATGCGGTGTGAGAGTGAAGGCGGTTGCAAACAGGAACCCAGTATGTGACTCCAAGGCAATGGGTTTTCTCCGGGTTGAAGATGAAATGAAAAAAACATGTCGCTGTGAGATATCAGTATGTGAGTCGGTGATAATTATAATCTCAACACAACAGATCAGGAACTAGAATGAAGGAGGGGATGAATGTTGCCGCTTTCACAACTGATAGCAGAGGAATGAAATAGCTTTGCCAAAGACAGGGATGCTCATATGGAGGCTGATGTGCTTGAGCCAACTTAACAAAAGCAAAATGAATATTATTTGCTGTATAAAAATGTTATTGTATAAAGACGTTCAAAGGAGTGAGAGTTAGTACCAGGATTTTTAAGGCTCTATATATCTTTGCTTTTCTTGGAGAAACCTAAAGTTAGGTAATTATACACAGTGAACGTGTCTTGTAAAATAATAAAAATTGCCCCGGGAATTATTTCAAAGAGTTAATACATGGACATTATAATTTCAAAGAGTTAATACATGGACATTATAATTTATTTTCATACACACACACACACACACACACACACACACATATATATATATATATATATATATATATATATAAAATTAATCTTCACCCAAGGATATTTAATATTAATTGAGAGAGAGAGAGAGAGAGAGAGAGAGAGAGAAAGAGAGAGAGAGAGAGAGAGAGAGAGAGAGAGATCAATGTAGCACCCCAACAGGGGCTGGGGATTGAACCTGTAACTAAGGTACATGCCCTTGACTGGGAACTGAACCAAAGACCCTTCGGTTCACGGGCCAACACTCTAACCATTCAGCGATACCAGCCAGGGTCCTTATATTGTTTAAATAACAAAGTTGAGCTGCACATGCACAATACATGTAAAGCTCTTGCTGGTGCCAATTGCGTGTGTGTGTGTTTCCATTTGTCATTGTCAATTGTGAATTTGGATGACACTTCTATTACAGCGAGAGGGCGAATAGTGATACTAAAATACTTCTTTTAACTAATATCATCCTTTTAATGTGCACAAATTCATGCACCAGGCCACTAGTTCTTTCATAAATGTTCACATTTTAATTTTCTTTTGAAGAGGGAGTTTATTTTTATGACTCTGGACAAGTCACTTAACTCTTTTGGCTCCAATGTTCTTCTCTCTTAAATAGGGATGCTAATTATAACAATCTCATAAGATTGTGGGATTAAATGAGTTAATTTATATAAAATACTAACAATAGTACTTGATTAATAGTAAGAGTTAACTACTATTACTCACTTAAATGTAAGCTCTTTGAAAGCAGGAATTTTTGTTACTTTAATTTACCCATATATTCTAATTTCCTAGAAATATGCCTGCCATATATTTGGTGTTTAAAATTTATAGGATGGCCCTGGCCAGTGTGGCTCAGTTAGAGTGTTATCCTGTAAAGCAAAGGGTCATGGGTTTGATTTCTAGTCATGACACACCCCCAGGTTGTGGATTCAATCCTTGGTAGGGGCACATGCAGGAGGTGGCTGATCAATGTTTCTCTCTTTTTCTCTCTCTCTCCATTCCTCTCTCTAAAACCAATAAAAAGAAATTTGTAGGATGGATAGTAGAAGACATAAAAATGCTAGTTTTCAATAGGGCAAATGGTGGGAATTTGTTAGACTAATAGCTCATGCCAATGAAAATCTTTCCCATATCCTTTACCTGTTATGATTTATATGTCAATAGGATGCACAATCATCGTTGTTATCTTTGTAAACCATAGGTTTTAACAATGTTACATAGGGACATGTAGACTATATTGAGCTAAGTGTTGATCACCATTATCCCCAAATATCCACTTAAATAACTTTAAAAAATTTAGTCAAAATGTCAGAACTTTTAGACAATAGTGAACATTATGGAGAGAGAATGTGGTAATAATAATAATAATAATAAAGAGTTGAAATGCAAATCTTCCTTGACTTCACCCAAGTTCCCTATAAATGTATTTAATTTTCACTAACATTTTTGGATGATTGGAGAGAAGAATCTGTTTCTAGAAATAAATGCAAATGCCACAGTACAAGACTCCTTGGAAACTCTCGTTGCTTGCCACTCTGAGCTAAATATCCAGTCAAGTCTAGATTCTATCAAGTGAAGATCCTTACTTAAAAAGAAAGAGAAATTTGATCACTGCTGGGAATAAGTAAAGTCAATTGTTGAATGAAGAGGGAAAGAACACAGGTTCAAAAAGAAAGTGAGAGCATCAAAGCTGGCTCTTTCAATACGCTCCTTGACGGATGTGCCATCCCTTAACTTCTTTCCCTGAGGCAGTTAGGAAAGCCAGCCCCTAACAAAGGAGGGCTCTCAGGTGCCCCCTGCATGGAAGACAACATCTCTAATTGCAGCTGTTAGTTTCAAAAGCCACAGTCCTTGTAGTTTGGAGCTCTTGTGATTCTCAGGGAAAAGTTTGAGGAAAGCAAATATATTTATTTTCAGAGCCCAGAGAGGCAGGTGTCATTAAAATCTGTCCAATACATTTTATATTGAAATTGAAATATAATGCTAAGTATTTCTGAGCTATTTAATTGCAATGTAGGTAAATTATTCTTAATTTATTATAATATTTTCGCCATTATCTCAATGGATTTGTTTCAGCTCATATATGTACTATACTGATTCAAGCTTTGATATGTTTTGGAAGTAAAACTTCTTTTTCAGACCAGTTCTGTGGCTAGGTCCTCTGCAGGCAGGAAGTAAATGACAAAGAGGACTGGGGTGGGTCTGAGAAGTTCAATATTTGCCATACTGGGTACTGAATGGGAGGACAAGAAGGTCCTGGATCTAGTTCTCATGAAACAAAGCAAAACAAAACAAAATGAAACCAATAAGGTAAAATAGAGAAGTTACCAAGCAAACAAAAGTTGGAGTCAGAAGAAACCAAGATGACGGCATAGGTAAACATCTAAACTGCTGCCTTGCACAACGATATCAAAACTACAGCTAAAAGACAAAATGGATACCATCCAGAACCACAGAAAAGTTGGCTGGGTGGAAATTCTACAACTGGAAGGAAAGAGGAAGGCACATTGAGACTCAGAGGAGCTGCAAAAGGCTGAGGTATGGAGATGTGCATGCGTGGAAAGGACGGGTAGCTGAGTGCATGGGCGGCTGAGTATATGCCTGACTTCCTCAAGCTGGAGGGAGATGGAAGCTCCTGACTGTGTTGACCTACAGTCCTGGGCAAAACTCTGGCAATCCAGACCCATTTGGAGGGAATCTGGATTGTCAGGAAAAGAGAAAGCACAATGAGACTCAGGGGAGCTGCGGAAGGCAGAGTCTGGAGGTGCACATGTGCAGAGAGGGCTGACTGCTGAATGCATATGCAGCTGAATGTGAGGCTGGCTTTCTAAAGAAGAAGGGAAACTGATGCTCCTGAATGTGCTGAACTCCAATTCTGGGCAAGTTTCTGGGAACTCACTCATTTGGGAATAAACTGGATGTTCTGGCAGTGGGCGAAACTTGAGGGTGGCTTTCTCTCAGAGGTGCTTGCAGCGATTACCAAGGGACACTGAGACTCAGGGGCTTCATAGGGCAGGGCTGACAGGAAGCCAAGGCTGTCTGCTCTGCCCTGAGACTCTGCCCCATCCAAGCAGAGCACAGAGGCGTTTGCAATTTTGCAAGTCTTGTCTCATAAGGGTGTCTCCAGTACAGAAGTTCTCCCAGCGTTGACACAGCTGATCCTTATAGCAAATCAGTCTAGAGGTCAATTCCTCTCAGTGATACCAACAACAATCAATACTTTACTATAATAAGGCTGTGCACACAGTCCACAAAGGGGTGCACCAAAAGTGTCTACCTCATTGGGCCCTATAGGACACCTACCACACAAAGCTACTCTACCAACTCAGGGAAGCAGAGAAAATGCAGAGACAAAGAAACAGTTCACAAATGAAAGAAACGGAAGAAAACAAATGACTGGATATAGAGTTCAAAAGCACGGTTATAAGGTTTTTCAAGAATTTCCTAGAAAAGGCTGATAAATTAAACGAGATCCTCAAGAATATGAAAAAGGACCAACTAGAAATTAAACATACATTGACTGAAATAAAAAATAATATACAGAGTCTACAGGGCCGCAAGAATCAAGTCAAAGATTTGAAATACAAAGAAGAAAAAGACACTCAACCAGAAAAGAAAAAAGAATCCAAAAATTTGAAGATAGTGTAAGGAGCCTCTGGGACAACCTCAAGTGTACTAATATCCAAATCATGGGGGTGCCAGAAAAAGAGAGAGAGTAAGATACTGAAAACCTATTTGAAGAAATAATGACTGAAAATTTCCCCCATCTGGTGAAAGAAATAGACTTACAAGTCCAGGAAGCGCACAGACTGACAATTCTTGGGGGAAAGGAGTGTGTGTGGAGGTGTGGGAAGAGACTGGACAAAAATCGTACACCTATGGATGAGGAGAAAGTGGGGCGGGGGGGGGGGTAGGTAGGATGGGGAAGGTAAGGGAAGAGGGTGAAGTGGAAGCTGGGTGGAGGAAGTTATGGGGGGAATAAAGAAGAATAATTGTAATAATCTGAACAATAAAGATGTATTAAAAATAATAAAATAATAATAAAAAAGTTGGAATCATTGTTTCAATTGAAGAAAAGATAACTCATATATTACACATAATAATGGTAAAAATAATGTCTGTATAAGTACTTTAAAGAATGGGACTATTTTCACATATATTATTATTTTTAAAAAAATCTTCATTATTGAAAGTATTCATATGTCCCTTTCCCCTCATTGACACCTTCTAGCCCAGTTCTCCAGGTCCTCCTCCGCCCCCCTCCCCAGACCTTCACCACCCTACTGTCCGTGTGCATGGGTTATGCATATATGCATACAAGTTCTTTGGTTGATCTCTTTCAATCCACCCATTCACCCCTGACTTCCTTCTGAGATTCGACAGTCTGTTCCATGTCTCTGGCTCCATTTTATTCATTTCATATATCTTATTGTGTTTGATCCCGGCCACACTATTTTGACAATGGCAGGCCAGGTCAGTGGCAACACTGGGTATATTAGTTCTTTAGGGCTGCCATAGCAAAAGACCACAAACTTAGTGGCTTAAACCAACAGAAATGTGTTCTCTCACAGTTCTTGGAGCTGGGAGTGTGAAATCAAGTTGTCACAGGGCTGCCTTCCTTCTGGAGGCCCTAGGGGAGAATTCATTTTTTACCTCTTCCAGTTTCTGGTGGCTGCCAGCATTTCTTGGCTTGTGGCCACAACCCTCTCATCTGCTTCTGTGGTCACATTGCCTCTCCCTCTACTTTCCTCTTACAAGGACAGTTATCTTTGGAATCAGGGCTCCCTCCCAGATAATCTAGGATGTTCTCTTCATCTCAGGACCCTTCACTTAATTATATCTGTGAAGACCATGTGCTTATAACCTAAGCACTTTTCAAATTGTTTGATGTTCCATATATGCTAAAGAGAAATGCAATGGTTGCATTTTAGGAAAAACAGAGAGTGCAAAGATGAACCAACAAAAATTAAAAGTGAATTTGGAACTAAAGGGTTAAGTGCTCTTGTATATATGAAATTCCTAAGGTAAACAAAATGAAAACTTCTTACTTATAGGTCTCTCGAAATCTATATATTTCAGTATGTTTTGAATTTCCAAGGCAAATGCAGGATTTTCCAAGATTATATATAGAAGGAAACTCCTTTTGGCTGAACTTCAGGGAACCGTGGGCAAGAAAATTGAGTTAGAGGTCACCCTGTAAAATATGGCCTGTGGCCTTGTTCTATCCCATAATGTATTCTTCGTTGTTAAATAAGTCAGCTTTCATTACTAAAGAGAACACTGTTTGGAAAACAGTACATGTGCCACTCAACAATGAATAGTTCAATTTCTGTGAATCACCTGCGAGAATAGTGATATGAACAGCTCTCCTTGGGAGTACTTACTCTGCATTACGTGCTTTAGGTGCATTAACTCATTTAATCTTTACACCCTCCCCATGTGATAGGTTGTATTTTAATTATTTTACAGCTAAGGAAACTGAGTAAAGAGACAGGAAGCAACTCTTCCAAGTTTCCACAGCTGGGAAGTTGTAGAGCCTGGCTGGTATCTCATCAGGGAGGTGTATCACTCAAGCCTGCTATCACAGTCACCGCGTTCCTCTGATATTAAAATATTCTCACAGAGCAGCTCCAGTGCAGCCCAGAGATTAAATATATATGCAAATCGGAGCTCCAGACCCGGGGGAGCAGCAGCCGGGGCTACGTGGGTCTGTAGTTAGCATCAGGGCAGTGAGGCTGGCTGTCCAATCAGTCCGTCATCATTTCTGTCTGTCATTCCGGGCTCTAAGATGAAACGAAGCTGGTTTCTGAAGGAGGGAAAGAAATCTGTTGCTCTGTTCTTAAGACTTATGTCAAAAATGTTTCAGTCCTCAGGTAATTTACTGGGGCTGGTCCCATCCCTATTTACTTCAAAGCCCCAGTAAAAATGAAAGGGATGCAAATGGTATTTAGTTTTACCCAGAGACATCTGGGTTCTTCTCGGGGATCTGGCCTTGCTGACAGGAAACGTCCTCTGACAATCACAGGGCTAGGCCGCGGGGGGGGGATGTTTCTTTTCTTTCCTCCTAAAAGGAAATTCCGAATGGTTTTCTTGAACATTCCCCATCAAATTCCCTACGGTGCGCCTATAACTTTCCCCCATACTGAACTACTTCTGCCAGTGCTCAGCGTTTATTTTAGTAATGAAAGCTGGCTTATTTAACAATGAAGAATACATTACATACATTACATAACACATTATATTAGGTAGAACAAGGCCACAGGCTGTATTTCACTGGGTGACCTCAAACTCAGAGGATTCCATCAGTTATTGTTAGTAAAATGCTTCAGACCGTCCCTGTCACAAATAAGTGCTTGCCAACTGATGAGATAACAATAAAAATGGGGGAAGCTTGCCTTCTCTGGGTCAGTTGGAGGGGCTTCTGAGAAAGGCCGAAAGGAGTCAGCTCATGCTGTAAGAGCAAGTCTTTGTCACAGGTAACGATTTCTAGCTTTTTAAGACTTGCAAGTTTGGCACAGTGACAGCCGCTCCCGAAAGATGGCTGGCTTCCACACGGAAGGAAGAAAGGCCGGGGCATTTCCAAGGAGCCTCAGGACATTGAGAGAGATGTCAGTGCTTTTCAGACGAGGAAATTATGTCTCCAAGAAGTTCTCTTGCCCGGTGTCAGGCAGAGTCAGAATTCAAACCCCTCTCTCTTACTCCCGTGTCAGGGTGCTTCCTTCTACTCAAGGCAAGCAGGCGTGGCCAATAACTATTCTCCTTAGGATAGGTATTTGTTCATTTATTACTTTTACTTTATTTGATCTTATGAATTCTATTCCTTAGGAGACGATAATTCTTGTTGCAAGATTAAAATGGTCAGAGTTCCCTTTGCTTGAACTAATGCTTTCCATAGAGGTGGCAAAATGCTTACTAGGTGGTATGAGAACTAGTATATTTTGGGAGGGTGGAAATTTATTTATGCTTTCTTTAAAAATTAATGGGAACGGTACAATAATTAAAAAAACTTGGCAAGCATTGTTTGAAAGCTGACTTATATGTGAGGGGCTGTTCTGGGCGGGGGGAGGGAAATATAAAAATCAGGAAGACCTGCATCTTGTAATGAGCTTACAAACTAGTGGGCACACAATCTAATCATGTAACTCTTTTAGTTCTTGGAGGCAGTAAAGAATGTAAAAAAAAAGCAGAAGCTATTTATTATTCAACCGCTAAGCTAATGTGTTCAACCAAGAATTAACCTTCTTCTATAACAGAAAGTTATATGTATGTATGTAACTTATCAATAAACATATGTATGTATATGAATATGTACTTCAATCACTTTCCTCTTACATTATAACAAAGTCTAGCCATACTAGACTAGAGGAAAAGAATAAGTCAAATTAAGTCTTTCTTTCTTTTTTAAAATTTTTATAATTTTCCCCAGTTTATTTTGAAGCCTTCGCTAACATGTAGCCATATGAATTTTATATTAGTTACCTGAAAGAACACAGAAATTACCTCTAAATTAAGCACTGAAGAATACATACACCACAAATACCACTTACCAGTAAGCATGATTTGATGGTGTGCCCACTAGGTTGTAAGCTCATTACAAGATACAGGTCTTCCTGATTTTTATATTCCCCTCCCCCCCAAACAGCCCCTCACATATAAGAACAGTCCATGTGGCCCCAAAACTGTCTGAGGCGATGATATTCATTCATCTGTTGCCAAACACAACCACTCATTTCCACCTACAGTAATTTTTAAGGTAAGAAACGGCAGGCGGACGCAAGTGCCAGCACTGGCCTTGAGCTGTGGACATGTTCCTTGGCCGGGACGTGGGGCTGGGCACAGTGGGCGCAGGGTTAGCTGTGCTCGGGGCCTTCTGCCTGCAGCAGCTCAGACACTGCTGGCACCCGGTCTCAGAGTCACCCACTCCCTTAACAGGGTCTTCAAAATGAGCTGTTTCTGAGGATCAGAGCTCCCAAGTAGCTCAATTTTAGCTTTGCTGCTATTGACTTGATGACTTTTTCGAGCCAAGTCTCTCAGATTGTTCTCATCCAATCACAGCATAGAATCAAATGTGACCAAGTCTTCTTCAGTAACGTGATTCATGGGAACAGCATGCTTCATGCAATTCTGCCCTCGATCATCAGGGGGGAGGGTTTCCTACTTTGGAGGTGGAGGTCCCTGCACTGTCTACCTCCACTTCTCTGAAATGTTTGGATCGGCTACAAATGCTCTGAAAGCTGCCTCAGCAGAGGGTGATTGACAGCTGTTACCCAGACACATGAGCAGCGCTGACTTGCGTGCCTGCTCAGCCATCTTCGGGCGCAAACACAGAGGCGCCACAGACCGGGTAGGAACTGTCTAAATATTAGCGTTCACTAAACAGTATTCACGAAACACTTACCAAGCGTGAGCATCTCTCTGTGCCCCTCTCCCATCATCCCCTGACAAGATGTGTCGGGCATCCGTCATTCACTGTGGCACGTGTCTCAGACCATGTTAAGACCCATATTTCAGGGAGGCAGAGGTAAAACATTGCAAAAGTCCCACATTCTGTCTCTTTGTCTAAAATACTCCAATCTTCAGAGCGTGCTATACGCATTCCAATTTTAGAGTTGGTGTGAAAAAGTGTTTTGAAGCTGATTTATGAGAAGATTATGCCAAGAGACCTTCATCTCAACGTGCTTTAGAATAACTGGGAAAGAGTAGGATTGCAGAAATAGAAATCACAAAATCATCACCTAAATTATTATATATTTTTTCAAGTGTTCTTTACTTTCCCCAACTGCTTAATAAAACGGAATTTCCTTTCCCTCCAATTCGGTTCTTTGAACCTACTTTTTGTTTTAGTGGAACAGATAACTTTTATTTTTATCATCACCAGAGCCTCCGCCTTATTCTCCAAGAAAAGTGGATAAGCCAGGAGTGCCCGTAAGCTGCTTTTTTAGAAAACACACTCGGGATGAATCTGTGGAACAACCTGCCTCCTTTGTGTGTGTTATTTTTCACTGAAGGGCAAATGGATCCGCCTCACCCCGAGACCCCCGTCAGGCAAGTTTGCCTCCCCCGTTTCCCATCCCCAAGACAAATTAAGAATGCCGAAACCTCCCGCTCACAACAAAACGGTGATAAAGCAGGTAACAGGACCTCACATGAATCAGGGCTTTCAAAGCAGAGGCCCCAACCTGCACCCTTTGTCTAGCCTGCTGGTAGGTGGGGTTTGTTCGGCCTCTTTTTAGGATCCTAGCATTCTTCAGTCCGGCCTGCACATTCTCCTTGGAAATGTTTCACTTTTCAGACAGCCTCTGTGTTGAT
>PVJN01004255.1:0-92196 GCA_004026805.1 Lasiurus borealis | reverse complement strand
TTCCCAAAGAAGCATGGTGTCTCTTGTGATAAAGTATTAGGACATGTAAGCCCTAAAGAAACAATTTTAACCTGCTGACTCCCACACTGAACAAATAATGAATTAGTAGACTAATTTGTGTTTGTGAAATAAATATTTATATTCAGGAAAGGGGTTATAAATATGTGATTATTTACTCATAAATATTTATTTACATGAGCGAATAATCACATATTTCACTATGTCCTTTTTCAAGGTCTAGTCCATGGCTGTAAACTAAAGCCATTCCTATTATCTAATACTAGATCGCAATTCACTGATAATAGTAAGTAATGAAGGGTACACCTGAGAGATGAATAGCTTAATCTGTAATGGGCCCCCAAAAAATGTTATATTTTAAAAAAATTATTTCACTCAATTTATTATTTACATAATAAAACTTTATCTTATGAATCTGTTAAACATTTTTACTAATGGTAATTATTTTCAAAGTTTTTGTTGAATCATAGTTTCTATATTATGCCTAGTTTAGTCAGAAAAAGTAGTGAAGTACTCTTATTTAAAATAAAATATACTCTAAAGGAATTAGGATTTAATTCTTGCATCTAAGAGAACATTGGTGTGAGTGGTTAGGTGACTTGAGTACCAGGTAATTAGGAAAGGGTTTGGCCTTGTAACCACAGTTATATGAGATGCTACTTCAGTGTATGTCCAAAACATGCAAGGGGATATGGTGATCGAGATTCTCAACATGCTGATCCCTCAAAGGAAGAAAGCATATGATAGTTTATTAGCCAAAGATTTTATGAAGGAAGAAATATTTGGACTTGGATTAGTAGGTGAACTAATTAAAATCTAATTTTTAAGTCATAAAGTTCTAACTGCTGTTTGTTGGTATAGAAAATTTGAAAAACATCTATCTACAGATAGAATAAAGTCATCTATAATTCCATCACTCAGGGAAACTCACCATTCAAATTTAAACACTTCAGACAAAATGTTCTTTTCATTTATACATACATTGAAAATGTATTTTAGTATAGTAAATAATATTACATGTACAATATTGTACATTATTTTAAACCAATACTGTTATGTTATTACCAGACGGGGATCAGCCTAGAGAGGGTCTGTCTTAGGTTGGTCAATAGTGTGTGGGTCCTTGACTTCATGTAAGAAAGGTGTCACAACCCGAGACCAGGTGGTTTGAGAACATGTGTATTAAAGCCGGGGACAGTGAAACAAAGGAAGGGCTTAGGGCAGAAGAAGCTGTAGGGGAGAGCCGAAGTGGGGTTTCGTTTTGGCTCCCTGGACACTTTATAGGAGACGAGAGAGCCCAGGCAGGGCTGCTTTAGCTCACTGGGTGGTTAGAGGAAAAGGAGGGCACAGAGAGAGGATCAGGAGGTGAGCCCAGGTCAAACAGCCACTGCTCTCCTGGTTGTAAGTCTCATGGAGACCCTTAAAGTTTAGGAAGAAATAAAAAGTTTATGCCCATGTCCTAGCTAGCCAGTTTGACTCAATGGATAGAGTATTGGCCTGTGGACTGAAGGGTTCCAGGTTTGATTCTAGTCAAGGGCTCATGCCTGGGTTTTGGGTAGATCCCCAGTGTGGGGCATGCAAGAGGCAACTGACCAACGATTTTCTCTCATTGATATTTCTATCTCTTTTTCCCTCTCCCTTCCTTTCTGGAATCAATAAAAAATATATTTAAAAAAAAATGTTCTAGAGTCTTGGTTCTGAGGATTTTTTATTTTTATTTTTTTTTCCTGCAGGAGAGAATTGTAATGGAGGATTTCAGTAGAATATTCAACAGCTTTTCAGGTGCATTTTTAATATGCTTAGTGGTTAAGGGAGTTTTGGGTTATTCTTTGGTCCATTTTACTGTTTTCTTCTATCTTAGGTCTTTCTGGCTTTAATGAGATTTTTGTTATTTGTTCTCCAACTTCATCTGTCTTTGGGTTTAGCTGGTACAGATGGCATTAACTGGGTCTTTGTTCTCCGTGTTCCCAGGCCAGGGTGATTTAAGCTATGCATTGCCTGATCAGGGAGGAAGGCATGAACCATTTGCTCTCAAGTGTCCTTGGTTGGGGAGATAAGGTCTCGGATTCACAAGCCGGCTGCAAGCTGCCCAAAAACGGTTGGCCTTGTTTAATTTTCTTGTCTCAGTTTCCCCATTCCACTTGTCCGGGAATTTTCCTAGCTCCTTACTACTCTACCACAACATCGTTAGCATTTTATAGGGTTAAATGTTCCTAAAACATATTATTTTTTCAAATTAATTAATCTATCACACTGATCTGCTATGGTTTATTTATCTCTCTATTAACAATTTGAGATCCTGGATATAGATTTGAATCCAGATTGTAGAAATGTGCCTATGAGTAGAAGCAGTGAGGGAAACTACATGAAGAAAGTTGTAGAAATGAGAATGTTATGAGAATATTTCAGGAACAATTAATAGATATGTTTGGGAGACAAATAAGGTATATGTAAACTGTTGTAGGAGTTATTGGAACTGGGTTGGGGTAGATCCAAGTAAACTGTAAAAGTTCGGCTTCCGGTGTCTGGAGTTTGGGGAGCCACTGCAGGACTCTGCATGGCTGAGGCAAAATTTCCTGCTTCAGGAAAATTCTGCAAGGAGAGTGTGGGAGTGAATTGGAAAGTGAAGACTATAAGGGGAAGAGACAAGCTAGCAGTAGGTTATTTTAATGTTGAAAGCAAGATAATGAGGGCTGGAACCTGGCTGATGACTGTAGGAAGGGAACGGAGGGAAATGTCAAAGAGAGGAGTTTCTAAGCATTTGCTATACTGTTCTTTGCTTAATGCAGATTAAATATATTTTGGGAACACTTAGCATGGATAGCACCAGCCATTTTCTTTCTGAGTGCCGCTAAACCTAGTAAGTGCAATATAATGACTCTGCTAAAATAAAACTTTCCCTTTAATAATGATGCAGTCTTACACAAAATAAACTTAGGTAGAGTCGCTATTCCAATACTTTAGAATGACCTGCAAAAAGATTTGTGTTTTTTTAAACATCTCAGAGGCTATTTTAGATTTAGGTGTTTTTTTTTTTAATTTTGTGTAATATTTTTATATACAAATAATGGAACAGTGTTTGCTGCAAATGTTTTGCTAGGTCTCTTTTCCTGTAGAATGATGTCCTGGTGATTTTAGGCACACAGTAACTTAAATGGTTTTTTAAGAAGGTTAACAATTTTAAATGGTTTTGTGGTTGTTTTGATAATAAACTATTTTTATTTTATTGATTTCAGAAAGGAAGAGAGAAGTAGAGAGAGAGAGAGAAACATCAAAGATGAGAATCATTGACCGGTTGCTTCCTGGGGATCAAGCCCTGAACCCCAGGCATGTGCTGGGCCACAAACTATTGTTTATGGAAACTCAATCTTTGTATAAAGGAAGGTGGCACAGTATTGTAAGAAGAAGACAGGAGTCATATCTAAAGAGTGTCATGTTTTAGGCTAAGTTGGCCATCACTCACCCTTAGGGCAATAAAACTCCAGGCCCTCAATTTCCATATTTCTAACGCTACTTCTACCACTAGTTCAGAACCACAGCTGTTCCTATGATTGCTACACAACTGCCATAGGACTATCACTACTGGGTACTTGTTGCTACTCTTACTACTACTAATGATGTGCATCCCCATTCCTTTTTTTTTTTTTTTTTTTTTTTGTGGACAGGCACATCCTTCTTATGTGCATTACTTTCAACCCCCATGGGATAGACACAATTATTTCTCTTTTGTCTGGCAGGAGGTTGGGTGCAGGGAGATTAAGTAACTTGCTTCAGGTAAGTGGTGATTTGAACCTTAAACCCAGATCGGTGCACACAGCCTCTATAAAGCCTATAAGTTAAGTAGGCTGCACCTGATCTGCTATTGAAGTGCTAAGCATTTAAAACCTTATTACTTCCAGAGCAGAGGAGTGAGTGGAAACCCATTTCCTTTTTACCTCGCCAGTGGAGAAAGACAGCCTCATCTTCTTTATGGTTTCTGGCTACAGGCAATGTTACTAGTCTGTATATGAAGTTTTTGGATCTTTTTGATAAAATTCTGCTCATTTACATTTCTCTTTCCTAACCAAATTTAATGATTAATGTGATAATTTTAGCCTTACAAATACTAGTTAAATCATAAAAATTCTGAGTCTATGGCCTTCCTCTGGTGCTATTTTAACATAAGCAATCTCTTAATTTGAATGCCAGTGTTATTTTCTAAAAGTGAGCATTTTATCTCTCTTAATTCCTATTTTATCCCTCAATGAATATTTGCTGAATAAACAACTTAATGAGCAACAAGACATAAACTCTCGAACAGGTCATTTTGTTAAAATATTTTGTTAAATCTAAATGATTTTATGGTCAAGCTGTTGTTCCCTAAACTGGAATTGAAATGCATTGAAATTTGTTAAGATTCTTATAGAAATGGGCTTAAAATAGCCTTAGGTAAATTTATATTGCACAAATTTGACAAGGAATTTAGCTCCTGATTGTAAAGTTTTAAATACCGAAACACATCTGTAGATGTAGCTGTGGGGACATTTTTATGAAATAAGGAAATTTATGCAGTAAAACTAAATATTTTTAAAAAGAAGTATTTTCTGTGTATAAGAATAGGTGTGATTTTATAACTTGGGTGACATTTGAACAACTACCTTTGAAAAGTAATATACACAACTTTTCAAAGATTAAAGACCAAAATTTGAGTGAGAAAAGTGAGACAACCCTCTAAGATATATTTACTCTCCCCTTTTTCTTACCTTTATTTTCTAGCTCCTATTTTTATTAAAATTAACACTTCTGTTATAATTCACTGATATATATTTTTTTCTAGTTCTGATTATAATTGAAAGTCATTCTTCATGTGATCCATGTTACTGTCTTAATAAACATATTCCATAATTAGTGAATAATGAAGTTGGAGTGCCAGTGAGATTATCTCTGCACTTAAAATGATACAGGAAATTGAGGCAATTATTCTGAAACATAAGGCTATAGGAAACACTAAGTGATTTTGTAGGAGTAGTTTAGTTTTTACAAATTTTGCTTTCTTAGAATTTCAACTTAGGTAATTTCAGGTATAGTGATATTTTAGATATAAAAGGCAAAATATTTTTAATATATGTATCCTATCTAATAAAGAGGGAATTTGCTAATTGACTGCCATGTCCTCAAAGATGGCAGTGCCCACAGCCATAAGATGGCGGCACCTAGTCCCCTCAGTTCCGGTGAGGTGGCAGGTATGCAGCACAGCTGGGCCTGCCCCCAGGCAGGTTCAACCACTTTGCTTGTCTGCCTCCGGAGTCCCCTAGTCCCCTCAGCCCCCAGCCACCCAGGGCCAGCCAGAGGCACAGGCAAGCCTTGGACAGCGGTTGCCCAGCTGACACCCCAGGCACAAGCAAGCCTCAGATGGTGGCTGCACAGCTGCCCAAGGCTGCCCAAGGTGCAGGCAAGCCTCTGATGACGGTTGACCAGCTGTTCAGGGCTGCCCAAGGCTCAGCTAACCAGGATCAGCTTAGGTTTGTGTTGCTGGTAGTGACAGTAGTAGGGGTGTGATGGGGGCATCACCTTCCCCTGATTGTTAGGTCACCTCCTGCCCCTGAGAGCTCCCAGATTGTGAAAGGGAACAAGCTGGGCTGAGGGCACCCCGCCCCCACCTTGCAGTGCATTCATTTTCATGCACCCAGCCTCTAGTCTATATAATAAAAACCCAGTAGTCATACACCATAACGACCAAAGACTGGTCACCAGGAGGTACCTTGATGCTGCATCCTGCAGCACTGGCAGGATTTGACACTGGGTTGCACGGCACACCGGGTCTGGGTCTTGTGTGATTTTGCATGCTGGGCCCTGAGTATTGAATAATTGAACAATTTGAGTCTAATTTGATACATTAAACCTCAACAGCATCTTCCATTGTCTTAAGATGCAGCTGCTTTGTCTGTTCAGTGCTAAGTAAACCAGTTTTCCTTCTGATCCTGGTTTAGTTGAGATAATGGGTATGCTGCTGTTCACACAGAGAAGCACCCCCCTCCCCCCAATCTCTTCCCCTGTGAAAGACAGTGAGCCCTCCTCTAGGAGGACAGAGAGCAGACATGTGCCCCAGGCGTCAAGGCTAACTGACAGGGCTCTGCCCCATCATAACTGCTTCTATCTGTATTTTGCCACAAAATGTTCGCTGCTTGCCTCCTCTTTGATGGCTAATATTACCTACTGTATGAAAGGTGACATTTTCCTCACAAGAGCAGTTGCACTAAGCTCTACTGTACATTTCAGCTGGATTCACTGAAGAGCGATAGTATAGTGGATTAGTGGCAAAGTCACTTGAACTTTTAAAAATTCTTTTTTCAAGGAGACTAGATTGATCTTCCTGATGTACACATAAGCACAATCAATCACGCTAGCCTGGCTGGGTGCTCATTTTTGTTCTCTGAAACACCCACCATCCTCTGCATTCATTTTCAGACAATGCAGAATCTTGTAGCTTTTTAAAGGCAGATTGGTTGAAAGACCAGGGACAGGGGGTAGAAGTAACACTTGGAAATCAAATCCTTGAGGATCAAGGATGTAAGTGGGCTTCAATCTCACTACTTTTCAGGCTTGTTCATTAAAATATACTAGGATGATCTCTCTATTTTGGATGAGTTGCCTAAAAGGTCCGAATCTTAATTTATCATCTTATTTGATTTAAAATCATAGGCACAATTGATAAATAAAACACTTCATTTGTCTTTTTCTATCTATATTTCATACCATATCTGTCTTCCATTATTATTTTTTTTTTACAAAGCCACTGTGCTGAGTTTCTTATGTCTGCCTCTCCAGAACACAATCAACTTCCTCTCCTCTGCTGTGCAGTCTGTGGGAGCCTGACTTCTATGAACCACCTCCGTGTGCTCTAGATGGATTTGACAGTGGGAAGCACATGCATAAGAGTAAAAGATGGGAGGAGAGCAAAGTCAGGTGGTTATTGCTTGTGGTTTCTACCTCTCAAAGACCAAGTTTTGGATGTAACTGTCTTCCTCTACTAAAGATTACAGTTTCTGTCAGCCAGCAATCTCCACACAGATCTCTCCAGGTGCTGCTAACTGCTGACTATTGAGTTGATGGAGGTGAAATCTGAGAAATTCAGTATTAACTGTGCCAGGTATAGGCTCCTCATGCTATGGTGATAGGTTATGGCCGATCTTAGAGGACTATTGCATTCTTTGGAAACTTTATTAGTGGATCTGGACTGGCCTGAGGAAGAGACAGCCACTTTACTCTCAGGGCAATTTATGCAGGGACTATAAACTCCCTGCAGAAAGAAAAGACAGAGAACCAACTCTGGCCAGAATAAATTCCTCCTGCTCTTGGCTACAGTGATTGGTTAAAGGTGGGTTCATATTACAGTATGCGGATATGAGGACCTCCTGAAACTATTTTCCCACCACTTCAAAAACATTTCCTCTTGCCATTAGGGTAGGGCAGTGGTTGGCAAACTGCGGCTTGCAAGCCATATTCGGCTCTTTGGCCCCATGAGTGTGGCTCTTCCACAAAATACCATGGCCTGGGCAAGTCTCTTTTGAAGTTTAAGTTTAAGAAATGTGGCTCTCAAAAGAAATTTCAATTGTACTCTTGATATTTGGCTCTGTTGACTAATGAGTTTGCTGATCACTGGGATAGTGTATTCATTTCATGTGAATGCTTACAAAATATAAAATTATTCTCTCACCATTTTGGAGGCTGAAAAGTCCAAATCAGTTTGTCAGCAGAACCATTCTCCCCTTGAAAATTCTAGGAAAAAATCCTTCCTTCTTCCTAGCTTCTGGTGGCTTTCAGAAATCCTTGGGATCCTTTGACTTGTAGCTATGTCATTCCAGCCTCTATGCCTGTCTTCATATGGCCGCCTTCTCTAGATGTCTCTGTCCTTTTCTTATAAGGATATAGTCATTGTATTTAGGGCCCATTCTAAAACACATGACCTCATCTTAATTCATATCCTGCAAATATTCTACTTCCAAATAAGTCATATTCTGAGATTCCAGATGGATACAAATTATTTGAGGACACCATTCAACCTAGTATAGTTACTTCTCACAGGAATTCTGACCAATGAGGAAAGGAGGGACAAAAGGAGGGAGATAGTGAGAGAAGGAGGAAGACAGGGAGAGAGGGAAGGAGGGAGAGGGGAAAAGAAAGAGAGAAGAGAGGATAGCATAGAGCACACTTTGGTGAGATTGTTTGTGCATCTGAATCCTGGATACTAGATCTATCCAATCAGTTTCCTCTGGTGACATTGAGTTAGGCTTTTTTCAAATATATATTTATTCCTGCAATATAATTTCTAATCCAGTTAAGAAAATTATTCTAATAAAAAGTAATTTGGAATGCAGTATCTTTTATTTTTGCCTGTATCATAGGTTGTGTCATGACAAAGCATGTAAAAGACCCACAATGGTGAACATTAAGGGAGGGCCTCCTAATAGGTCATGACACATAATAGTGCTCCATGGCTAGACAAATGACTCCTGAGTGATTCTAATGTGTAGGTAGGATATAGGACCTGGAAAAAATTTCTACTGCAGATTTTTAACTTTGCCTCATAAACACGGTGTTATCAAAAGAGGTGCCATGAAAGAATAATGACTTGGCTCCAGTCATGATGTTAAGTATATTATTATATGCATAACTTACTTAATTCTCACAGCAGCAAGATGATTTATTATTCCCGTTTTATCGATGAGACTACTGAAGCTCAGATTCAAAAAAGTTAAATAACTGGATGTCGGCATAGCTAAAAAGTGGCAGAGTTGAGATATGGGCAAATATCTTTTTGACAACAAGGCCTTAGGTTGTAATTATTGTGCTACAGGTTTATTAAGAAGATAAAATTGGTATTTTAAAAAGGTGAATGTACTGGTGATATGCAGGATGAATTAAAGGTGGATGACATTTGGCAGTAAGACTGGTGAATTGGTATTTTTGTCATTATGCTTCTGGTCTCCAAGCAAGGAATCAAATCAGTGAACTGTTGATTTGATCTGTGGCTCAGCAATCAGTCAAGAAAAGCAAAAAAAAGATTTAGTATTGTTGGATAAGATATGCACATTGCTTCTACGTGTGCATATTCTGCAATGGAGGTGTAGCTCCTGTGCTAAGTAATTTAGCTTAATATATTCTGTGTGAGACTGTGGCATGTCATTTTTATATAAAAGTGTGTACTATACATAGTAATAGAAAATCAATCATTGTAGCAAAGAATATCAAACAGCAAATTTATTATGTTCATTATTTCTTCTCAAAGTTATTTAGGCAAGTATTCTTTCATAGTCTTTGGTAAATTAAAGTTTGTTTGCAATTTACAGTGTATTTGAGTTTCTTACATCTTTATTTTTATTTTTTTTGTTTTCATTACTAATTTCTACTTGGTTGTGCTAATAATATATTTAATAGCCAAAAAAATAATAATTATTTTTTTCATGTTGTGGTTGTATGCCTGGATTTAGCTTTCAGGGGAAAACCCAGATTCAGTGAAGATCTGAACAGAAGCAACTATTTTTAACTCCTTTTGCTTTCTGAGGATCCTATCTAATAAAAGAGTTCCTCCACTATACCCACCAGTCCTTCCCACCAGCCAATCAGAGTGACTATGCAAATTAACCCAACCAAGATGGCTACAGCTACAGAGAGAGCAAGAGGGAATCTTGGGTTGTCCCTCCCAATGGAGGAAGCCAAGCTTTTGGTAACCCTGGCAAGCCAGGCCTCTACTTAAGGCAAGAAAATTTCAATGGCTGTAGGAGCAGAAGGCTTGGCTCTGAGGCAGGCTACAAAGTTTCAATTGTAGAAGATAAATAAATCCCAGATACCAGGGTTTCCTCTTGGGTTGCCGGGAGGCATGGCCAGCCTGCAAAACACCACAGGCCCCTCACACAGGCCACCCCATGCCCCAAGGGAATCCCCACCCTGATCTGGAACACCCTTCAGGGCAAACCAGCTTGCCCCCACTCATGCATCAGGTCTCTATTCTATCTAATAAAAGAGTAATATGCAGAATGACCATCACTCCAACACAAAAGATGACTTCCCCCATGTGGCCAAAGATGGCTGCCTCCAGGTGGACACAAGATGGCCACCACAGATGGCCAGCAGGGGAGGTCAGTTGGTAGGGACCAGGCCTACAGGGGAGGGCAGTTAGGGGTAACCAGGCTTGCAGGGGGAAAGTTAGGTATCAATCAGGTTGGCAGGGAAGTGGTTAGGGAGCAATCAGGCTGGCAGGCAAGAGTGGTTGGGGGCAATCAGGAAGGCAGGCAGGCAAGCAGTTGGGAGCTAGTAGTCCTTAATTGTGAGAGGGATATCCAACCTCCCATTTAGGCCTGATCCAGGTAGGGATGTCCAACTGCCCGATTAGGCCCCATTCTAAATGGGCAGTCGGACATCCCTCAAGGGGTTCCAGATTGGAGAGAGAGCAGGCTGGGCTGAAGGACACTCCCCTCTCCCCCTCCCTGCCACCTGTGCAGGAATTTCATGCACCAGGCCTCTAGTATATCATATTCTTGGCTAAAGCTCTTAGTTTTGGAAATAGAATTAACTAAAAGCTCAATGACATATTTTCTATATATTTAATAAAATATTTTAACTGCTCTTTTGCTAGTATGTACTGATTTAAAAAGCTATATTATATTTACAGTCCTCTCACCTAATGATGGTGGTGTTAACATGCAAAAAGAAAAGTACAAATAATTAGGGGAAAAAAAGATTTAAAAATTGCTATATAATGTTTAAACACAGAGGGCAAGTGGCCCAAGAGAAAATAACACTTTGTAATTGCATTTCTTTCTCTTCCTTTCTATAGCCAGCCAGCCCTCTCCCTTCCCTGAGACGCCACATAAAGCATTTTTATTAGAGACAGTGATATTCAGTCAACATAATGATGCCATCAGTTTGGCCAAATACCAAAATCAATGCCCCAGCTATTTGTCCAGCATCTGTGCTGCTGAAGACAGTGCTTTCTGTTGACTCCATAAATTAAAGATCAAGTAGCACATGAGGAATCCTGGAGAGGCTGATTCCCACAGTAGCAATGGTAGGTGTTTGTGTCGCCCCTCCACGCCCCCCTTGTTTTTGGTCCCTCCTGTTGCAGTAGTGAAAGATTTGTGAAGAATCACCACTCATTTCCTTTGTGCCATGAGAGCAGTGGTTCTCAACCTTTCTAATGCCGTGACCCTTTAATACAGCTCCTCAAGTTGCAGTGACCCCCAACCATAAATTTATTTTTATTGCTACTTCATAACTGTAATTTTGCTATTGTTATGAACCATAATGTAAATACAGTGGTACCTCGAGATACGAGTTTAATTCGTTCCTTAACCTTGAGGCATGGGAAACTATGAGATGCTCGATCTCGGTAAACTGGTGGGTCGTGTGCAGCCAGCCGATTAGTGCGATTACTCCTATCTCAAATGTTATTTGTATTTCAAAGCAAAAATCACTCGCTCGACAGCTCATATCTCTCAAAAATCTCGTATGTTAGGGCACTCGTATCTCGAAGTACCACTGGTATCTGTGTTTTCTGATGGTCTTAGGCTCTACAGCAGCTGTTCTCAACCTGTGGGTTGCAACTAGCTGGGTTGCCACGAAAATAATTTTATGGTTGGGTCCACTGCACTAGAGAGTCAGGTCCCTTTAGAGCAGTTGATCCAATGACCAGGTGCAGCCATCTGGTAATAAATAAATGGCTAGTGCATTCTAAATGCCTCTTCCCAGGTCTTTAGTGTCTCTTAGAGAATATCATCCAGAGAGTCAAGGCTACTTCTTTTTCATTTTAGCTTCTGTGACAGTGTTCTCAGTGGATGTGATCCATACTGAACAGCACATGACATTACAATTTTATGGACATTTGGTGATTTTCTGTTGTATGCCAGAAGCTTATTTTGTGTTAATTAATTTAATCCTCATCATAACCATAGGTGTTACTTTATGTATTATTTTGAGTTAAGGTAATTGAAACTCAGAAGCTGAGTCAGTTAGCCAAGGTAATTGAACTAATAAGTAGTGAAGTGGGAGTCAAACTGAGTTCTTTTCTGGCTCCAAATCTGTGGTTTTCTCACTGCACTGTAATGTACCTGATGTATTGGTGTTGCGCATTTACTTACGTATTGATACAAATGATGTTTATACTTTTCAGGGCTTAACTAGTGAACAAAGGAACATTTAGTCTGCATCATGGGCATTGTTGCTTGGGTGTGATAACCAAATGATTTGTTCCTATAGATCCAGAGTCACCGTGAAGTTGAAAGACAAATTGACAATTTGGAAATGGTGAGCCATTTTCTCTCACTTTTACTGTAGTTTGGATCTCCTGGGAATAAACCCATAAAACTTTGGGTTCCTTGTTGACAGAAGTTGCATTTTATTTTTTGCTGCTTTCAGTCTAACATAGTGACAAGAACAATGACAGGGTTCAATCAATACTTGTAAGGGTTCCTGGGCTCTTGGCTTAGCATGCCTACACGGGTTCACTGTGTCTGTGAAGACCTCATCTAATTATTGTGGCAGAGAAGGGGGATGCTGTGATTGCAGAAGAGTTACCCTAAACTGTGTTGTATCTGACGGACTAACTCGGGTGAAACTGCAGTGGCTCCCAGGGCAGTTGCTTGAGAAGGATTCTGTGTGTGCGCCATTTTTCTAGGGAAAGAATGCAACTAATGGCTAGTAAATCTGCTATAGTGTTAATTGCAGATACTAATTTATCATCTCTGCTTTACCTTTGTGAACAGCACAAGACAATGGACAAGATTTGAGGATTTTAAAAAATTCTGTAGCTGCATCTCTGGTAAAATTGCAGCATATGAATAATTATGACAAATTTTACTGTTCTGAACAAGAAATTTAATCATGACAGAAGAACCTATACAGGAACAGCATTTCTAGTTGGTGGCAAAAGAGAGTACAGAACAGCCTGTTCATGGCCCTGGTTCCTTTCAGTCCTTTAATTATGTTGAATCTGCTTCTAGACCTTTTGCAGTCCCTAAGCGATCATGGCCACTGGGTAATAATGCATCATTAGTATGCTATGGATAGCTTGCTTGATGTGCTACTTGAGAGATCTAGGCAAGAGCAGCTCTGTAAGCAGATTGGCTTTAATTATTAGAGGGAAGGTATGTCAGTGCCAAGGTACTTCTGTTGGCACCAACGTGGATATTTTTTTTTTTTAGTAAATTATAATCTGCAACCTTAATTTGGATTCGTTTATTCAGTTCAACATTTGGCAGTGCCCCTGATATTTACGTGTATTATCCTTGGGCAAATCTTATCTTTTTCATCATCCTGCATCTGTTTCCCAACCTCCCCTTCTCCTATGGTATTTTCCTCCTATTGCACAATAAATCCAAACTGAGTTCTATCCTTCCTTGGAAACAACCTGCACTGCAGAAACCAGATCCTCTCTTCTTGTCAAGGTATAAGAGTGTAACATGTAGCAAAGAAAAATGCTTCTCTCTAGCAGTCCTTATAGAGCATTGCTTCTCATGCCATACTTTAGTTTCAAACTAAAAAGACAATGTTCACAGAAGAAAGAAAAATTTCCTATCATCTACTGATTTCATCTGAACAGAGAACCAAAAAGAAATCAATTATATAACAGTAATTACAGAACCATTAGAATTTCTAAGACCTGAAACAACCATAAAATTCAAGTAAAACTTCCCTGAACTAAGTAACTGTAGTAGTAAAATCAAAACATTAGAATTACCCAACTATAAGAATATTTTATATTAAGTAGCATCGTATTTAATTCCTCTATCCTTATATTTCCAAGAAGGTTTAGTAATGCACAGTCTTGACAGGTATTTGCAAACATACTCAGGGCAGGAAAAAAAAATGGTAGAGAAAGCAGGGGAGGGAAGGGGAGGAAATTTGCTTTTGCAACATGGTTTGCAATGATTGCATACAGACTTTTCCCATCAACACCCAAATTTATTGAACAGTGTGATTCTAAAGACAGCTTGCAACATGGAAAAAAGGCTCCATTTAGCTAGACATGGCTAAATTACTTGAAGGTAATTTTAACACCTTTTTCTCAAACACTTTATAGTAAAATATTAATCAGATTACTTAGCAAAAAGGCACTATATAATTTAAATATTTTTAAACGGATATATATTTTAACGTGGAGATGTTATTTTATTCTTCCTGCAAATGTTAATGAGCTGTTTCATATTTTATATGATAAACGCATCATCTCTTTGTGGTAGTTAAAATGATACCTTCATGGAAATTTTTAGAAACTTAATTATAGGAAGCTGAGTATAATGCATACTATGCCAGTAGAAATTGTTCGTTGCAGGCATACAAAATAGATGTTAGCTAACGGAATTTTCAAACTAGAAAATAAACCTCAACTCTCATTTTAGCAAGTGAGGAAGTTCTGTTTTGAGCATTTTTGATATTTCTAAAAAATTCAGTATTGAGAGTTGGGACAAAAAAATCAAATGTCCTTTCCTTTTAAAAAATGATTTTAATTAAAAAATATTACAAGGAGTATTTTAAAAAGGGGGTCAGAGGAAGTATGTGTGATGTAGTAAGGCAGAGAGGGTGGATTATAGAGAGGGAAACATATATTGTCAGATACTTCTTTTCCCTAGAACAGTGGTCGGCAAATTGTGGCTTGCGAGCCACATGTGGCTCTTTGGTCCCTTAAGTGTGGCTCTTTTACAAAATATCATGGCCTGGGCGAGAAGCATTTTGAAGAAGTGGTGTTAGAAGAAGTTTAAGTTTAAAAAATTTGGCTCTCAAAAGAAATTTCAATCATTGGACTGTTGATATTTGGCTCTGTTGACTAAAGAGTTTGCCCTCCACTGCCCTAAAATAAACACAGCTTTCCAGGGATTCCATAGGCTCTCCCTGTGAGTAGAGCTGGGCAGTGGGAGGAGAAAGGGCCCTGGGGATTTAACAGGTCCGCCTCTCTCATTGAGCAGTAAGGCTAATTGACCAAACAGTAGCTCACATTTCCACATACAGTTTTTTTAAAGGTCAGTTGGGTGCCAGAAGCAAGCAGCTCGGATACTGCCTGGTCAGGGCAAAAGAGATGTTTTTGCATTTTTTGAGAGAATTTAGGAAACCTGCTCTTTTTGACCTGTTCTTTTGTAAGGCATAGAGTAAGCAGTCTATTGATCCTTGACACATAACCCCAATTCACAGCAGCCTTCTTTTACAAAGCAGGAAATTCTAGTTCCTTTAGCAAATTCCAGAGCCACCTCCCCATTGATTTCTTCACTGCACTGTGGATGGGAAAGGAATCTCTTAGGTTGTCTCCTCATTTATTTGCTATGCATGCCCTTAAAATTTTAGATGACGTTATTGTTTTAAATTTAACAAGACTTTGTTGAGGCTCTGCTATGTCCTAGGGCCACAATGGTGAATGTTCTCTTCTGGATCTCACAGTCCATTTTCTGTCTCTGGGATCCTTTCCCTCCTTCTTTGTGCTGCTAGTTTATCCAAGTCAGTCATACTCTCTTAAAAACAACAACAACATATTTTATGTTGATTTCAGACAGGAAGGGAGAGGGAGAGAGAGAGAGATAGAAACATCAATGATGGGAGAGAATCAGTGATTGGCTGCCAGCCTCCTCCACACCCCAATTGTAGACAGAGCCAGTAATCTGGGCATGTGCCCTGACAAGGAATGGGACCGGAACCAAGACCTCCTGTTCCTTAGGTCAATGCTCAACTAGCAAGCAACACTAGCCAGACCAAGTCAGTCATACTCTCCATAAAACTCTCTTTTTCCTTTTTAATCCTTTCTTTCCCAGAACACGTGTTTCTTGTTCTTCTTGAACCCGTTGTTGTTTTTCTGGGCTTTAATTACAGCCACATATTGCTGTGTTAGTGTCCCTGGAGATTCCTCAAGTCTGCCTTCCTAACTTCATTTCACATTTCTTGAGGCTCAGACTTCTGTCTGCAGTTCCCTCTGCTTAAGTCATCAGCATCTAGATCAGCACTCAATTTCAGTGAGCTGACAGTGGGTCTGATAGACTCCTTCCTCCTTCCTAAAAGTTTCTCTGCATGACCTTGATCAGCTTTTCTGCCCATCTTCCTTCCAGTCCCTGCTATTTTAAACTTAAACCCTCCTCAATTCCTTTACCTCATTCCTCTCACTCTCTGCAGCCAACCTGTTCTCCTGCTTCACAGAGAAATGGAGGCTACAAAAGAAGGGGGAGTCTTTCCTTTGTTAATTCCAACACATTAAAATATTTTTACTCTTTTAAAATATTTTCTTCAATCTCAGAAGAAGACATGTCAATCCTGCTGAAGACAAACTCTAACCTGAGATCTTGGTTCCATCCCTGGGGGTCTCCAGTCCCCTTGAGGAAACTTCTCCATCATTGTTTTCTGTTTTTCACCAGCTTATTATATACTGAGTCTTTTCTTTTAGTATAGAAACATGCTTGTTTCCCCAGTCTTGAACAATAATCAAGCTTTATTGATCATCTATTTATTATAGCCATCTTCCAAAAGGATGCCGTCTTCTGGAAATAAACACCTGTTTTTTTATACTTCTCACCTCCTGTCACTTCTACTTTCTACTGCACCCTGGTATCTGTCTGCACCCAGCATGGACTAATCTTCATGGTAGTCTGTCCACACACTCCATGTACATTGCTGTCAGCAAGCTCACCTTCTAGCTGGGAAATTCATGGAAGACATTCCAGTCTTAATTCTTTGCATAAGGCTACTATTTTGTTGACCTACTGAAAACTCTTGTTTTATGTGTTATTGTTTTTGCCCTCCATCTCTGGTCACTTTTTTCTTTTTAATTTCATTCTTCTTTGCATCTTTGCATGTTTGTCATCTTTTTTCTACCCATCTCTGTTGATAGTTCTATTTTTGGAACATTTTCTATGCTATATTTTGTTTTGTAATCAAATATAATAAAAGCCTAATATGCTACATGTCCAGTTGATTAGTTGGCCATTCAACTAATCAAAGCATAACATGCTAATGATATGCTATGGCTGCTCAACCATTCACTGTGATGTGCACTGACCACCAGGGGGCAGGCACTCTGACTAGTAGGCTAGCTTGCTGCTGGAGTTCAGATGATCAGGACTGAGCGAGATAGGCTGGACATGCCCTGGAGCCCTCCTGCTGTCCCTCCCTGGCTGGCCAACCTCCTGTGTCCCTCCCTGGCCCTGATTGTGCACCATTGGGGTCCCACAGCATGGACTGTGCCCTCTCACAACCTGGGATCCCTCAGGAGATGTCAGAAATCCATTTTTGACCTGGTTCTGTAGGCTAGGCTGAGAGACCCACTGGTGCATGAATTCATGCATGAAGTCTCTATTTTCAAATAATTGTTTTTGTTGCCAGTTATAATGTTTCAAATCTGCTCATTCTCTAACCTCAGATCCGTATAGTCAGTTTATTCTGTATCCCTCCATCAGCATATAACTGAGCATGTCTAAAAATCCATTCTGTTTCCTACCACAAAACTGATTTTTCCTTTGCTGTTAAGGATGTTACCTATTTGCCAAAGTCTTTTTTTCCTTTTTATTTTATACCTCACATCTAATTAATCGATGAGTTCTTCTTTAAGAAGTTCATCTTCTTAAAAGGCCTAAAATTTTTCCTTTTGGCTACCTATGACATTTTTAAACTAAGTTTTTCTTATTAAGGATTACATACTTGAGCAGCCTTCAATGTCAGTGAATCTTAATCTTGATTATATACTATATTCAGTTAGGGAATTTTAAAAACCCCTGAAGCCTTGATCATACCACACACCTATACATTGGGATCGATGAGAATGGAGTTTGATGTTCTAATGTGCAGTAAAGATGAACAATCACTGCTGTAAACAGCCCTATGCACCAATTGCTAGTTGTCTGACTCAGACGCTAATGATGTCCGGGTGATGCTTTTAGCTTCTGTAAACCTGATCATGCTATTCTCTTTCTTAAGACCATTTAATTGCTCCCCACCTCCTTCAGCTATATACTGAATTCCTTAGCCTACCATTAATGTACCTTATACCTTATTAAATCACTTATTAATTGTAATAGAAAATATGTGCATATGATAAATAATTCAAAAAGTACAAAAGAACATACTTAAAACAACAACGTTCTCCTTCTGCCAATTTCTCAACTCCCAGATCCTCATCCCAAATCCATGGGCAAACAAGATTCCCAGTGTCTTTCAGGAAATATCTAAATGTATTTATTTAAACTAACACTTGGTTATGTTCATTTGTTAATTTTTTATTTCTATTACATTGATTTTTAAAAATATATTTATTGCTTTTTACAGAGAGGAAGGCAGAGGGATAGAGAGTTAGAAACATCGATGACAGAAACATAGATCAGCTGCCTCCTGCACACCTCCTAATGGGGATATGCCCACAGCCAAGATACATGCCTTTGACCAGAATCGAACCTGGAACCTTTCAGTTTGCAGGCCAATACTCATCTACTGAGCCAAACTGGTTAGGACTCTAATGTATTTTATTTTATCTTATTTTTTTTTTACTTTTAAAAGTAAGATGGATAGAACACTATAATACTGTTTTGTTCAGGTTATTTTCACTTAAGATATTTGGGAAATATATTTATCTCAATATATATATACAGAGAGATTGATCATAATTAAAATGTAGTTTCATAATACCCTATTATATGCATGTAAAATAATTCACTTAGTGAAATCCTAATTCAGGTTGTTTCTAATTTTTTTTTCTATTGCAATCAGCTGCAACAAACAGCCTTCTGCATGCGCCCCAAAGATCTGTGTCTTATACTTTGATAAGAATTGACAAGTTGTCTTTCACTAAGGCTGGGCCTTTGCAAATTTTTGCCAGCAATACCTGTTCCCCATGCCTTCTTCAGCGTGGGATGTTAATCACAGTTTTGATATTAGTCATTGTGTGTTATCTCAATAGAAATGAGAATGAACAGTGAAGTGCTGAAATGCCCTGTATAGTCCTTTCTCTGTGAATGGTATATCCATTATTTTTCCTGAGCCCTTTTCTGTTTTGCAGTTTTCTAAAACAATAACTAAAAACCTAAGAGAAAAGATTGTTAATTTGATCAGAAAGAAGTTGCAATAGGCATGGAGGGGAAATCTGAGTATATATTTATTAAGCTAACAAGGACAGATGGATTGAAAGGGAAAGAAAGGCCTAGCAGGTATCTGATCACAAGTGACATTCTGTTAAGAGCCTTGAATGTCACAGGTGGCAGAGAGAGAAGATATTGAGCAAATTCTTTCTTGGTTGAAGAGGTACTCTAACCTGTCAATAGCCACCTGGAATGAATACCTCTGGGAAATTTTTTACACAAGACAAATTTTTATGTGAATACTAAGCACATAGTTATTTTTTTTTTTTTTGAGGCAGGCTTTCTCTGCCTACCTATGTACTAGCAGAAACCAAACTGAAAATTTGAAATAAGGGAGACTTTGGATAGAGAATGCTATTGTTTCTATATACTCCCATTTAAAGTCTAGGTCTGGGGAAATAATATCAAAGTGGTTGAATTTTTTTTCCCTTTGAATCTATAATAAAATGCAATAAGTCTATTCTATAGCAATAAGTAGTTATGAAAATAGTGTACATGAGCTTTAGATGGGTAGCTCAGTTGTTTGAAGTGTTGTCCTCATCTGCCAAAGTTTTGGGTTTCAATCCCCAATCAGGGCACATATAAGAATCAATCATTAAGTACATAAATAAGTGGAACAACAAATCAATGTTTCTCTTTCTCCCTCTCCTTAAATCAGTAAGTAGAAAATTTTTAAAAGTATAAGATTTATGAGAGGAAGATTTTTTAAGCTGTTAGCAATGTTATATTTTCATATAAAGAAATGATTATTTAGGAATATTTTTAAAACAAAATTAGACCTAATTAATATTTTTACCAAATTTCATTTGTTACCATGTGTGATAACATGCCCTCTCTGTATGCTAAACTGTATGAGTAAAGAAAGCTGCAAGGATGAATTTCTCATATTCAGTTCCATATATGTGTAAACACACACACACACACACACACACACACACACACACACTTATTTATTTATTTATTTATTTATTTATTTATTTATTTATATTTTGGTCAAAGTGCCTAAAAATGCTGAAACCGGTTTGGCTCAGTGGATAGAGCATCGGCCTGTGGACGGAAATGTCCCAGGTTCAATTCCTGTCAAGGCCATGTACCTCAGTTGCAGGCACATCTCTAGTAGGGGGCATGCAGGAGGGAGCTGATCAATGTCTCTCTCTCATTGATGTTTCTAGCTCTCTATCCCTCTTCCTTCCTCTCTGTAGAAAAATCAATAAAATTCATTTTTTAAAAAGTGCCTAAAAATAAGAAATATTAGCACTCAGGGTGAAATGGGGGCTATTTCAAATTTGGTGTACCAACCATCTCTTCTGAGAGTGAGACTGAAATTATTCACTGAGTTCTTAGTCAAGGCAGTTATTTTTTCTCTCTTTAAGCTTAACTTGTTTTCCACTCAATTTAATAGTATCCTAAATGAACAGTTTTCACTTGTGCAGCAAGAAACACAGACCAGTAAGGTCATTGCACTATTGAAATGCTCAGAAGTTTTCTTCACAAAGTTTTAGTCTCCTTTTTATATAGGGTATACTATTTATTTATCTTTTATTTCTTAAGCCAATTTTTATTTTTTGGATGACAAAAAAAAATGTGTCCAGAGAGACCAAGATGGTGGCATAGGTGAACACCTAAACTGCTGCCTTGCACAACAATTTCAAAACTACAGCTAAAAGACAGAACGGACATCATCCAGAACTACAGGAAAGCTGGCTGTGTGGAAATTCTACTAGAAGGAAAGAGAGGGGCTCATGGAGACTCAGAAGAGCTGCAAAAGCTGAGGTGTGGAGACACATGCATAGAGAGGATGAGCGGTGGAGTGCCTGGCTGGGTTTCTCTAGTGAGGGAGACAGAAAACTGCTAACTGCACTGAAACCCATTTCCAGGAGAGACTCATACAGGGGGGGGGGGATTGAGGGGGAATCTGGACTGTTGTGAAGAGGGAGGAGTGTACAAAAACAGGGGAGCCAAAAAAGACAGAGGTCTGGACGCATATGAGTGCAAGTGCGCACACAGGACTGATTGCTGATGGCTTTCTCTAGCGGGAGGAAGGCAGAACCTCCAAACTGCACTGAAATCCACGTTTGACTGCTCTGAATCCCAGTTTTGGGTGAGACCCTGGAGACCCAGACTCATACGGGTCCTGGAGTGCACAGAAACTCAGGGGAGCAGCAAAGGCAGAGGTCTGGAGGCGCACAAGCGCAAGTGCCTGCAGAGAGGGCTGCAGTGATTACTGAGGGACACTGAGACCCAGAGTCTCAGTAGGGAAGGGCTGATGGGAATCCAAGGCTATTTGCTCAGCCCAAAGACTCCGCCCCATCCAAGCTTTGTCAATTTTGTAAGTCTTGTATCATAAGGCTGACTCCAGGACAGAAGTTCTCCTGGCGTAAACACAACTAATTCTCACAACCAATTAATTGGCTTGGAGGTCAATCCCCTCCAGTATTATCAACAATAATCAAGACTTAACTACAACAAGGCTGTACACACAGTCCACAAAGGGATTCACTGGGAAAGTGGAGCTACTGAGCCATATAGGACACCTAGCACACAGAGCTACTCTACCAACTTAGGGAAGCAGTGAAAATGCGGAGTCAAAGGAAGAGATCACAAACAAAAGAAATGGAGGAAAATAAACAACTGGATATAGAGTTCAAAACCATGGTTGTAAGGTTTTTCAAGAATTTCCTAGAAAAGATGGGTAAATTTACCGAGACTCAATAGAAGATGAAAAAGAAACAACTAGAGGTGAAAAAGGAGCAACTAGAAATTAAACATACACTGACTGAAATAAAAAATATTATATAAAGACCTAACAGCAGACTAGAGGAATGCAAGAATCAAGTCAAAAATCTGAAATACAAAGAAGTAGAAAACACTAAACTGGCAAAGAAAAAAAAAGGAATAAAAAATTGGAAGATAGTGTAAGGAGCCTCTGGAACAACTTCAACTTCAAGCATACCAACATCAGAATTATGGGGGTGCCAGAAGAAGAGAGAGAGCATGATACTGAAAACCTATTTGAATAAATAATGACTAAAAAATTCCCCCACCTGGGGAAAGAAATAGACTTACAAGTCCAGGAAGTGCACAGAACCTCAAACAAAAAAATCCAAAGAGGACCACACCAAGACACATAATTAAAATGCCAAGAGCAAAAGACAAAGAGAAAATATTAAAAGCAGCAAGAGAGAAACAGTTAATTACCTATCAGAGAGCACCCATTCAATTGTCAGCAGAGTTCTCCACAGAAACTATGCAGGCCAGATGGCAGTGACAAGAAATATTCAAAGTGATGAATAGCAAGAACCTACAACCAAGAATACTCCACCCAGCAAAGCTATCATTCAGAATTGAAGGACAGATAAAGAGTTTCACAGATAAGAAAAAGCTAAAGGAGTTCATCAACAAAAAACAAGTATTATATGAAATGCTAAAAAGGTATTCTTTAAGAAGAGGAAGAAGAAGAAAAAGGCAAAGATAAAAATTATGAACAACAAATACATATCTATCAACAAGTGAATCTAAAAATCAAGTGAATTAAAATCTGATGAACAGAATAAACTGGTGAATATAATAGGATAAGGGTATAGAAAGGGAGTGAACCGATAATTCTCAGGGTGAAAGGGGTGAAGGGATGTAGGTAGAAAATGGACAAAAATCATACACCTATGGCTGAGGACAATGGTGGGGAAGTAAGGCAGAGGGAAGGGTGGGAACTGGGTTGAGGTGAACTATGCGGGGAAAAAAAGAGGAACAATTGTAATGATATGAACAATAAAATTTATTAGATAAAAAATGTGTCCACTATTAGTTATTTGTATTTTATTCTTCTTCTTCCATGCCTTTCTTGGCTTAGTTCAGTGTTCCTCTCCGTCTATGGACTTTATTCATGTTGCAGGATCATAAAATTCTCTCATGCTATCCCTTAGATGTGCAGAGAAATTGTAGTTCCCAAGACTCCCATCTGCTGGTTAGAAGCAAATTATATTTTAGTTATATTTGCTTAAAAATTTAGTGTGACTGAAAAGTCTCTAAGGTACCACCTATTCCGAGTATAAAGGAAACTATCCAGTCTTCTGAAATTCTGTGCCCTTTACAGTGTATTTCTTGAAATAATGAGAGGGATGTACTTCATGAGACCTCCTGTAGAGGGATGGTCATGGTTATGAGTTTGGCTGTGCCTTGGCCTTCCCTGTGTCTGATTAATTCAGTTATCATGACATAGCAATGCTTACTTGGTTCCATATCTGGACTCACTGGCACACACACTCCTGTAAGGATTGCTAGCTTTTCCACCTTGTTAGGCTCTGTTTAGGTGATCTGTTCTTTTTTCCAAACTTTTTTCTCCCCCAGAACATTTGGGAATATCCCTGAATTCTTCATTCAAGCTATACAAAAGGTGTTTCTGTGGGAGATTCCATTTTCTAGGTTTACATGGTAGCCGTAGGTCCAGACCCTCAGTTGCTTTCATTCTGCTTAAGGATATGGACATATTTTCTAAGACTGAAAACCTTCAAAACTAGGGTACAGCCTTCCTAGAGACAATAAGTGTCCATTATTTGATACTCTAAATGCCTTACCAGTGTGCAGCAAAAGAGTGGGTCTAGGTCTCAGGTTCTCTCTATTTTCAGGTCTTGCAGAGTTATGTTCCCTCATTAGGTTAGGGGTGATCTCTTCTTTCTAAAAAATTGATCCTCTTTCCTCAAATACACTTCTTCCTGCCACCATCATCCATGACATCCATCAACATTTTCTTAATGACTTCTATATAACTTCTAAAATAAACTGCTTCTTTGACATTTCTGTGTTCATTAAGTCTTAAATATTATTTGGACAAAATAAAATTTTTCACTGTTTCTCATTTCAAACTTTTTGCCAGATGTCATTGACATCTTCACTTTATTTCCAACCCTGAGTCCTGAATTGTTCATGGTAAACATCAGGACATTTTCTGTTTCTATTTCCCTCATTTGTTAACTCTCAACCATATCCTATATAATAAAGAGATAGTATGTAAATTGACCATCACTCCAACAAACAAGATGGCTGCCCCCATGTGGTCACAAGATGGTGGTCACAAGATGACCAGCAGGGGAGGGCAATTTAGAGGGACCAATCTGCAAGGGAGGGCAGTTGGGGGCAATAAGGCCTGTGGAGGGAGGGCAGTTAGGGGGGATCCAGGCCTGCAGAGGAGGGCAGTTGGGAGCAACCAGGCTTACAGGGAAGGGAAGTTGGGAGTGACAGGCCTGCAGAGGTGGGCAGTTGGGGGCAAATAGGCCTGCAGGGGAGGGCATTTAAGGGTAATCAGGCTGGCAGGGGAGCAGTTAGGCATTGATCAGGCTGGCAGAGGAGTTGTTAGAGGGTGATCAGACTGGCAGGCAGAAGTGGTTAGGAGCAGGCTGAGGGATACACACACATCTGCCATGCACAAATTTCATGCACTGGGCCTCTAGTCCTATATAATAAAAGGCTAATACAGTGGTACCTTGAGATACAAGTGCCCTAACATATGAGATTTTTGAGATACGAGCCATTGAGCGAGCAATTTTTGCTTTGAAATATGAGCAACATTTGAGACAGGAGTAATCGCGTGGATCAGCCGGCTGCACATGACCCATCAGTTTACTGCGACTCGAGCATCTCATAGTTTCCCATGCCTCAAGGTTACAGAACGAATTAAACTCGTTTCTCGAGGTACCACTGTATGCACATTGTCCCCTCAACCTGGAGTTCTACCAGGAGTTGGATCAGGGAGTGGAACCAACAGGCCAGCTACCAGCAGCTCCCTTCCCTGGCCAGCCCTGTCCCTGATTGGCCCCCACACCACATTAGGACAGGCTGGCCCGAACACACCCATGCATGAATTCATGCACTTGGCCTCTAGTCCTTGAAAAGGGATGTCCCACAGAAACACCTTTTGTATAGTCCAAGTAATATTTTTCTGCTGAAACTTAAAACTAATGTACCCATTTCTCTTATTTCTTATCCACTCTTCTAATCACCTCATTTTCCTTGAATGGCCTTACCATAGTATACAGAGTGGCATAAATCAGACCATATCTCTTTTGCCATTGCTTGAAATCCTTCAGGCTTATCACACCTATGAGAAAATCCTAAGTTTATTACTCTGGTCAATTTGGTATTCCATGATCTTGTCCTTGCCTCCTTCTGGGACTTTCATCTTAGGTCCCTCTATCAATTGTCCATTATGCTTCATGTACTGAACTTCTTTCTATTCCTCAAATAGTAGTTCCTTCTTGACCAAGGAACTTCACAGTAGGGATTCCCACCTACTGGAAGACTATTCCTCCACTTACAGCATGGAAGAGTTGCCTAAATCTTGTTATTTAAATACAAGGTTGAATGTTATCTTCTCCTAAAGGCTTTCTTTAAACACCTGAACCAGCGATTTTTAAAGTATTTTTTATTGTTTAAAGTATCACATATATTAGTACATATATCTCCTTTTATTTATCCGTTTACATTTCCCTAGCTTTCCCTACCCCTGTCACATACCCTCATCCCTCCACCCTAGTGTTTTGTGTCCATTAGTGTGCTTATATGCATGTATACAAGTCCTTTGGTTGATCTGTTTCCCTCCCTCTCCTACATTCCCCAGCCTTCCCGCTGTAATTTGACCGCCTGTTTGAAGTTTTACTGTCCCTGTATCTATCTTTTTATTCATCAGGTTATAATGTTCTTTATTTTCCATAAATGAGTGAGATCATGTCATATTTTTCTTTCATTGCCTGGCTTATTTCACTTAACATAATGCTCTCCAGTTCCATCCATGATGCTGCAAATGGTAAGAAATCCTTCTCTTTTATAGCAGTATACTATTCCATTGTGTAGATGTACCATAGTTTTCTAATCTACTCATCTGCTGATGGGCATTTAGGCTGTTTCCCAATCTTAGCTATGGTGAATTGTGCTGCTATAAACATAGGGATTCATATATCCTTTCTGATTGGTACTTCTTGTTTCTTGGGATATATTCCTAGAAGTTTGATTACTGGGTCAAATGGGATCTCCATTTTTAGTTTTATGAGGAAACTCCATACTGTTCTCCACAATGGCTGTACCAGTCTGCATTCCTCAGCAGTGCAAGAGGGTTCCTTTTTCTGAACATCCTCATCTGTACTTGTCATTTGTTGATTTGTTAATGATAGCCATTCAAACAGGTGTGAGATGATACCTCATTGTTGTTTTGATTTACATATCTTATTTCCTTCCTTCTGCTTACACTGGGTTTTTCTTGTTGCTCTCTTTCTAACTCTTGGAGTTGTAGGGTTAGGTAATTTATTACCATTGTTTCTTGTGTTTTTTGTTTTGTTTTGTTTTGTTTTGTTTTGTTTTGTTTTGTTTTTGCAGTAAGCTTGTAGAGCTATGAACTTCCCTCTCAAGACTGCTTTCACTGTGTCCATAGATTTGGGACTGTTGTATTTTCATTGTCATTTATTGCCATGATGTTTTTATTTCTTCTTTGATCTCTCTGGTAACCCAGGCATTGTTTAATAGCATGCTGTTTTGTCTACATGTGTTTGATTTCTTTGGATTGCTTTTATTTTAGTTCATTTCCAGTTTAATTCCACTGTGATCTGAGAAGATGCTAGATATGATTTCTATCTTCTTGAATTTGAAGAGACTTTGCCTATAACCCAACATATGGTCTATCTTTGAAAATGACCCATGTGCACTTTAGAAGAATGTATATTCTGTGGCTTTGCAGTGAAAGGTTCTGAAGATGTCAGTTCCATCTGGTCTAGTGAGTCATTTAAGATTGATGTTTCTTTGCTGATTTTTTGTTTAGAGGTTTTGTTCAATGGTGAGAGTGGGGTATTAAAGTCTCCTACTATGATTTTATTGCTGTCAGTCTCTCTCTTGTTATCTTCCAGGAGATTTTTATGTATTTGGGTGCTTTTGTATTAGGTGTGTATATGTTTCTGAAGTTATTTCTTCTTGTTGGATTGTTCCCTTGAATATTATGAGATGGACTTCATTATCTCTTGTTATGTCCTTCACTTTAAGATCTAATTTGTAAGATATAAATATTGCTACTCCAGCATTTTTTTCATTTCCATTCGCCTGAAAAACCTTTTTGTTCCCCTTCACCCTCAGTCTGTGTGTGTCTTTTTTTTTTTAACGTGGGCTTCTTGTAGACAGCCTGCATATGAGTCCTGTTTTCTTATCCAATCAGTTACCCTATGTCTTTTAATTAGAGCATTTATTCCACTTACATTTTAAGTTATTATTGAAAAGTACTTATTTGTCACAATTTTTATTCTTTACCCCCGTGTTTCTTCTTTGCTTCCTATTTCTTATTTTTACAGCAGACCCTTTAGATTTTCTTGCATTGCTGGTTTGGTGGTAAAAAATTTCTTTCTTCTTTTTTTTTGTCCATGAAGCTCCTGATTTCATCTTCAGTTTAGATAATCTTGCTGCATACAGTATTCTTGGATTCAGACCCTTCCTTTGCATGATTTTGTATATTTCATTCCTTTCCCTTCTGGCCTTACTAGTTTCTATTGAGAAATCAGTTGCTAGTCTGATGGGGGTTCTTTTTAGGTAACTTTCTGTCTCGCTCTGGCCACTTTTAAGATTCTTACCTTGTTGTTAATCTTTACCAATTTAATTATAATGTGCCTTGGTATTGGTTTTTGGGGTTCATTTTGCATGGGACTCTGAACTTTTGGATTTGTGTGAATTTTTTCTTTCCTATATCAGGGAAGTTTTCTGTCATTATTTCTTCAAACAGGTTTTCTGTTCCTTGCTCAGTTTCCTCTCCTTCTGGTACCCTTATTATGGAGATGTTGTTTTGTTTAGTGTTGTCCCAAAGTTCACTTAGGCTCTTCTCCTGCTTTTTAAATTTTTTTTTCTAGAAGCTGCTCTACTTTGGTATTTTTTTCTACATTGTCTTCTAGCTCACTGATGCAGTCCTATACTTCTTATAGTATACTCTTGATGCTTTCTATTGAGTTTTTACAGCAGTGATATTATTTTTCATTTCTTCTTGATTCTTCTTCATTTCTTCTAGGTTCTTACACATATTATCAAGTTTGTCTTCCATTCTTTTCAGCTACCTTATGATCATTTCCCTGAATTATTTATCTGGCAGGCTGCTTGCCTCTATTTTGTTTAGATGCCTGCTTTTCTTTCATATGCCGGCTTTTTCTTTGTATTTCTATGGTCTCTCTTCTCTGGATGTCTGGTTATGTAATTCTCTCTCTCTTGCATTTATTGAAAGGAAAAAAACAACACAACCAGGTACAATACACAAGGCACTGAGCAGAAATGTATTCACAATATTAATAACCCCAAGTAAAGGTGACCACAAAAGAAAGGCAAACTAGAGGATAGGAGAGAAAAAAGAGAAAATAAAAAGAAAGTAGTGCAAAAATGAAATTGGGAAAACAGGGAAAAAGTGAGAAAAGAAAGAGAATAAGAAAGAAGAGGTGAACAAATTATATATATGGAGAAAACTCCAATAGAATAGCCACTAATCCCAACAAATGCCAGCAATAAGTACCTGAATATGAATATGAACTAAAAACAACAAGTAATATCAAGCAAGGCGAGGGAAAATAGAAGCAAAAACCAACCAAACAAACAAAAAAAACAAAAAGAATAGCAAAACAATCTTACAAACAATCATAAAAATTAATATACTCAATAATCAAGTGAATAATAATAAAAGGACAGAGAGAAAAACCAATTTTTTTGGATAGTGGAGACAGAGAAGAGAGAGTTGTGTATGGACTTGGAGCAGGGGATTTGAAATTAAATATGTAAGTAGGGTGAAATTTTAATAGGGGTTAAAAAGAAAAAAATAGGGAAAATCTAAAGCAGGAAAAGGGTAAGAGAAACTGGACAACAAAGGGTAAAATTTAGGAAGAGAGTGATGGCATAATGGTAAAGTTGAGATAGAATAAAATGATTCTAATGGAGAGATGAAAATAGAATGTAGAACACTAATCCCAAAGTAAAATAAAGAGAAAACAAAGTGACACTTAAAAAAAAAAAAAAGGTAAAATAGTAGTAGTAATAATACTGATTGAAAATAAAAATGTAATAATTAAAAAGGTAAAATCAAGTGAGCATAAAAGAAAAAAAGAATTTATTAAGTAAAAGATGAAAAAAATAAAAAAATAAAAATGTGCAGTAGTGAACGTAATTCACCTCCTCTACTCTTCATTTTGGTATGCCTGTTTCCTAGTCTGGATAGAATTGCAGTTTTCTGCATTCCACTGCTCCACAATGTTGTAAGCCAGTACTGATTTTTAAGCAGGTGGTGTGTCTTAATTTCTTGTACAGTATTCTTTTATTTGTGTTTACACAAGAGTCAATTTGTGATTCAACCCCTGGGGTGGCAGTGTTTCTGGATTGACCTACGGGTCTATAGGTCCTTGCTAGCCAGTGCTTAGATCCTGCTTTCCCTGTGGCATTCAGGGAGTGGGTTGCCCCAAAACTGGTTCTCTGATCGTTATTCCCTGCTCTAATTCCCCAGGTTCCAGAAAAACAACTTTCCCCTGCAGTCTCTTAAGGTGTCCCCAATTGGGTGATTCCATGTATCGGACTTAGTGATCAAAAGCAAGGATTTAAAGAGGAAAAAGGGCCAGCATAATTGTGCGAACTTCGGGCTGCACGCAAATCTGTGCAGTCTCTTTATCCCCATAGAGTCCAAGCAGCCAGCACACTTTTAAATTTTTTAATATATTTTTAGGCTTTTCTTTTGCATTAGATCAAATTGAGTTGTCTTTTAGAGTTCTCTTTTGTTAGCAGCTCTGAGGACCCCCTTCCACATTCATGGATCATGCCAGCCCCAACAGCCATGGATTTTTCTAGTTGAAAATCCTGCTCCCACCGTGTGCGTGTTTTTCTCTCCTGCCTGGATCAGAGACCTCACCTTATCCCAGGTGAAATCTGACCTTTCCCTGTCTGCGCCAATTGGGGACGGGTGCTCCGTGGTTTGCAGCTGTTGGGTGGATGCCGTAGTTGTATATTTTCAGGCTACCAATAACATTCACTTTCCCCTTCAAGATGGCATGGTCTCCATATCTGAGCTGGTGGCTGCGGGAGAGAACCCAGCAGCAGTGTGGGCTGCCTGATCATGGGAGCCCCGTCCAGCAGTCCCCCACCATCTTATGGACTATAGTTGTCCCTCAATTCACCAACAAACACTCCCCATGCAACTCTCAGCTGTTCTTTCTTTCTGCTCTGGGATAAGGCTCGGGACATGTCTGTCTATTTTGCCACCATTTTTTCAGTCTTTAAATCAGCGAGTTTTAACCCTTTTTACCACATGGCACACATAAGGTAATTACTAAAATTCCACGGTACACCAAAAACCATTACGTTTTTTATTGATCTGAAAAAAATTAGGTATAATTTTGTTTAATTCACACCAGATGGCTATCGTTGTGTTAGTTCTTCTTAATTTTTATTTGATAATCTAAGTAAATAAGTCAGTGCCTCTGACTGGTCAGGTATTGCATATTTGAAAAATTCTTGTGGCACACTGGTTGAAATATGCTGCCCTAAATCAATATAGCCTTATGGTCCTTGACTATGCCTTTTCTCTATTTTTATTTTCTGCATAATTTTCAACATTATTTTATATTCTTCTCAGTACTGGATTGCTTCGCTTTTTTCCCTCCTATCTTCCTCCATTTTATTCCAGAGCAAACCTTGACTCATATCAGGTGCTAAAAAATTGTGGGAAGAATAAATCATTAAATAGATGAATGTGGGTAGTCACAAAGAGGGTTTTGTTCAAACAGCTTCTGCTTTGGCATCTATAATGTCCTTGAGGGTAAGGCCTGACTGATGCTTTAGAAGGAAGAAAAAAAAATATGACACATATTAATTCCTAACTATATTTTCTGCCTACCGTATCATAAATGTATTTAAATAGATGAAGTATGATGAAACTATATGGCTTTCACATTCTTAAAGCCATGTAGACATAAGCAAATCACTGAACATCTCTAGTTTCACTTTTCTCATCTTTAAAACTTGAGTAATAAATCTTGCCTCACAAAGGAATTTTGAGATACAAATGAAATTGAACATGGGAATGTGCTTTATAAACTGTTTAAATAAAAGTTAACCTTTGAACACATTACATTTATGTCTCTGCAGGAGGGGATCTTAATAAGGAAAGAATGTAGACACAGATGACTTATTTTAAAGCACAGCCTCACATTTAGTTTGCCTGGAGTTTCCTGGGATGGGGGCCTTTCTATGTGGACAAGTGGGCCAATGTGTCACATTAGTCATTGGGCTCCGCACCACTCAAACTTTTGTAAGGATCCATTGTCAATTTGAAGGTCTATAAATATAAGATATTAAGGTCAAGAAGGCCAGAGAACAGTCACATATCAGAGTTGATTTGTGGATAATATTCAGGAAATAAGGCATCACAACTAGTTTTTAAAAATTAAAAAAAAAACAACTTAATTGCATCATAAGTAGTTTTAAAAATATTTATTGTACAAGATAAGCAAGTTCTAGAGGTGTCCTGTACAATATAGCACCTATAGTTGACAATACAGTATTACACGTAAACATTTCTTGAGGGTAGATCTCATTAATTATTCTTACTATCTAAAAACAGAGAAAGTCCAACAAACAAACAAACGAGAATGCTAGTGATGTCTTTGTGCCAGTCCCTCTAGTCATGAAAATACAAAAATGATGGGAAGGTAGCCCCTGGCTGACCACATCTCTGAATCCATTCAATATCCTCAATCCCATTTCATCTCAGCATAAGGTACAATTCTTTCCCATTTCTCCTGAGTTCTTCCAAGTCACCAAATATCCAGCCTCTCCAAAAAATGATTCCTACAGCAGCTGGAGTGGTGTATTTAAAATTATGATCTAATCCTTTCACTTCTCTGTTTGATCCTTTTAATTGCTATTAATCACAAATAAGATAAAGAGCCTAAACATGACCCAAATATTGCTAGCTCTTTGGTGCCTCATCTTCATTGCTACCACACAAACTGCTCATTGCAGTTTTAAGTCGCTCAGACCCTGATCCAGTTCCTCAGATGCCATTAACAACATTCCTTCTTCGGGACCTTTGCACAGGCTGCTGCCTCTGCCAGGAGTGCTCTCACCACTGCTTTACCCCTTTGTCTGGCCTATTGATAACTTCACTTAATGTCATTGCCTATAGGTAATGGAGAAACGCCTAGAGAGCCTTCTCTTGATGCATTCTCATATTGGCTTGGGCTACTCCTATATATAGTATTTACTTTGACTGAAATTTGATAATTATTTGTATATCTATTCAATTAAGTCCCATAACATGACTCTAAGCATCATAGAGCATCAACCATATCTGTCTTTTTTTATTTATTGCTGTGTGTTCCCATATTTCTGTCTCTTAATATAATTCTTAGAATATATTAGACACTCAGTAAATATTTGTTAAATGAACAAATAAGCAAATGAATAAAAGAATGGGAGTCAGAGACTAACTTCTAGAAGCTCACACTGCATTAGAGAAATCTTTTTAAATATTTCTATGCAGAAATGCTAATATATCTATTATTTCACTTATTTTCTACAAAGCCCCAATGAGGCAGATAAGGCAGGGATTATTATCTGCATTTAACAGAGAAGGAACCTTGCTGCTATAGCTCAGTGGTTGCTCATCAACCTATGAACCAGGAGATGACAGTTCAATTTCCAGTCAGGGCATATGCTTAGGTTGTGGTCTTGACCCTTCGTATGGGGCATGAAGGAGGCAACCAAACAATGATTCTCTCTCATCATTGATGTTTCTATCTCTCCCTCTACTTTGCTCTCTGAAATTAATAAAAATATATTAAAAAACAAAAACAAAACAAAATAGAGAAGGAGGACATCACCCCCCACCCCCTCTTTATAGGTCAAAGCCAGGGTCATGTGAAAAAAGGAGCCTGCTAGAACCTAGATCTGATTTCAAAACCTATGTATTTTCCTTTACTCTATATCGTCTTTTTTTAGGTAAAAAGGAAAAGACAAACACACTAACAAGTGAACTAAGACTCTGGGCAACACTTTAGTGTAGATACGCATAAGGCAGTGAGTATGCTATAAATTTCCGTCTCCTACATGAAATCATCCAAGTGCTTCTCTTCCAGAAATAACAGGTGCTGAAATGTGAGTGATCTGTGTTACTGGAGAGCTGCCTGAGAGGTTGTGTGCATGGCTGTGAATGAAATCTCAGTGTCCCTGATGCTGACAGCAGGCCTCACTCTTCATGGTGTGTGTTAACTCTGCACAAGTGGCCAATTATCACACTCATTTGCAGATTTTTTTAAAAGAGAATTGATCATGTCCAACACACACTTCAGATAGAGAGGAGAAAAATCTCCTGGACAGGACCAATAAACCTACACAATTATTTTCCCCATATTCTCCAGAAGATTTTGATTATCAGGCTTGGGAATTATTTTATTCACTCATTTGATCATTATAATTCTGTGGCTTAAGTTTAGATACTAACTGAGAAAGGGGAAGTGATTGTCTAGTTAAACAGTGCAACCCTAGCCAATTTGCTCAGTGGAGAGAGCATCAGCCTGCGGACTGAAGGGTCCCAGGTTCAATTCCGATCAAGGGCGTGTAATTCAGTTGTAAGCTTGATCCCTGTCCCTGGTCAGGGCTCATGTGGGAGGCAGTTAATCAATGTGTGTCTCTCACAGTGATGATTCTCTTTCTCTGTCTCTTGCCCTCTTATGGAAAAATATCCTCAGGTGAGGATTAACCAAAAATATATAAACAGTGCATCAAGGACACCAAACTCAGGTGTTCTGACTTATAATAGCTGACACATTTATTTCATTATGACATACTCTTGATTTTTTTATTTTATTTTATATGTATACTTATGGAGCATGGCTACAGTATTTGGAAAGGTTCAAGCCTTGGACTGATGAGAGGGCACAGTCCTCTCATGGCCATGTACAAGTCCCAGCTTGGATGGCAGAGCCTCCCAGCACAATTATAGCCAACAGCTATAGTTGTAAGCTTGAACCTATGGTGTGAACACGTGGCCCCACGTGTCTAAGTGATCAGAGCTTGATCAAGTGCATGTAATTTAGTAGGATTGAAACTCACAAGAATGCTGTAAATCTATTGACCACGCCTTGTGGCATCTGGTTATATAGTAAAGACATGGCTTGGAGTCCATGGGGCTGTTGGTTTCCCATCAGGGAAGCAGCGTCCCACTGAGTCCAGCTTTCCTTCTCTTGTCTATTTTTTCTCAATCCTTCATTGCCTCTACTCAGGTTCACCCTGGGCTGTGCTGGCGCAGCACATATACTGGAAGCCCAGCATGGATTCGTGCATGGGCAGCGTCCCTCAGCCTGGCCAGCGATTGGGGCTGATCAGAGCTATTTTCTCCAGTCCTAATTAGGGTCGATTGGGCTGGCTGGCCAGGAGAAGGGACCTTGGAAGTTTGGCCAGCTGCAAGAGGTTGGCTGTGGGAGCATACTGACCACCAATGGGCAGCTCCTGCATTGAGTATCTGCCCCCTGGTGGTCAGTTTCCCACATAGTGACTGGTCGACCAATCATTCTGTCAACCAGTCGTAATGGTCACTTAGGATTTTAGATATAGGTAGATAGGTATGTGTGTGTGTGTGTGTGTGTGTGTGTGTGTGTGTGTGTGTGTGTGTACATGAGAGGCCCAGTGCACAAAATTCATGCACGGGGGTGGGGGTGGTGTTCCTCAGCTCAGCCTGCACCCTTTCCAAACTGGGAGCCAAGTAGGATTGGACCTAAAAGGGCAGTTGGACATCCCTCTCTAAATCCAGGACTATTGGCTCCCAACTGCTTGCCTGCCTGCCTTCCTGATTCTACCTAACTGCTTCTGCCTGCCAGCCTGATCACCCCCTAACCACTCCCCTGCCAACCTGATTGATGCCTAACTGCTCCCCTGCTAGCCTGTTTGCCCCATAACTGCCTTCCCCTGCAGGCCTGGTCCCCCCCAACAGTTCTCCTAAGAAGGCCTGGGTTCTCCCCAACTGTCCTTCCCTGCAGGCCTAGTCACCCCCAACTTTCCTCCTCTGCTGGCCTGGTAACCCCTATCTGCCCTCCTCTGCAGGCTTGATTGCCCTCAATTTCCCTCCCTTGCAAGCCTGGTCCCTCCCAACTGCCCTCTCCTGCTGTCCTGATTACCCACAACTTCCCTCCCTTGCAGACCTGGTTCCTTCCAACTACCCTTCCCTGCTGGCCATCTTGTATCCACATGGGGACAGTCATCTTTGACCACATGGGGGCAGCCATCTTTGTGTTGGAGTGATGGCCTTTTATTAGATAGGATAGAGGCCTAGTGAATGGGTGGGGACCTGCTGGTTTGCCCTGAAGGGTGTCCCAGATCAGGGTTGGTGTTCTTTTGGGACTGGGGCAGCCTAGGAGAGGGGCCTGTGGTGTTTTGAAGGCCAGCCATGCCCTCCGGCAACCCAAGCAGAAGCCCTGGTATCTGGAATTTTTTTTTATTTTCTATAATTGAAACTTTGTAGCCTTAATCAGAGGCCAAGGCATGCCAGGGCTTCTTCCATCGCCAGGGGCACCCCAAGCCTCTTGCTCTCTCCAGCTCTGTGGGATTTATTTATCTCCTATAATTGAAATTTTGTAGCCTTGCATGGAGGCCTGGGCCAGCCAGGGTGTACGGAAAGCTTGGCCTCCTCCATTGCCCAGGAAACCCTAGTGTCCTGCTTTCTCCATGGCTTCAGCCATCTTGGTTGGGTTGCTTTGCATACTCACTCCTGATTGGATGGTGGACATGGATTGTGAGTATAGCAGAGAGATGGTTAATTTGCATATCACTATTTTATTAGATAGGATACTAGAGGCCCAATGCATGAAATTTATACACTCTAGGTGGGGGGTGTCCATCAGCCTGGCCTGTGCCCTCTCACAGTCAGGGAGCCCTTGAGGAATATCCTCATGGGAGCAGGCCCATGCAGGCAGTCGGGTATCCTTAGCATTTTCACCATCTTTGTTGCATTCACAAGCCATGAGCTCAGCTTCGGGATGAATGGTGCTTCCCCTGTGGGACTGCACTGACCCACCAGCATTGAGTGTCTGCCCCCTGTGGTCAGTGCACATCATAGCAACTGGTCTTTCCTCTGTCAGGCCATAACCTGTTCTCCGACATCCCCTGAGGGGTCCCAGATTACGCGAGGGTGCAGGCCAGGCCGAGGGACCCCACTGGTGCATGATCAGGGCTGAGGAGGGATGCAGGAGGTTGGCCATCCAGAAAAGGACATCAGGAGAGCTCCAGGGGATGTCTGGCCCATCTCAGTCCTGATCACCGGATCCCAGCAGCAAGCTAACCTACCAGTTGGAGTGTCTAGCCCCTGATGGTCTGTGTGCATCATAGCAACTGGTTGACTGGTTGACTATCTGCCCTGGTGGTCAGTGCCTGTCATAGCGAGCAGTTGAGCAAACTTATGCTTTGATTGGTTGAGTGACTGACTGCACGACCAGACACTTAGCATATTAGGCTTTTATTATTTAGAATATATATGTATACACACACACACACACACACACACACATACACACACACACACACATTTGGTTTATCCTTATTGTTGAAGGTATTACAGGTGTCCCCTGTTTTTCTGCAGGTCTTCACCACATTATTGTCTGTGTCCAAGGGTTATGCATATATGCATATAATTTCTGTTCTCCCACTCCTACCTTTTCTCTGATATTCATCAGTCTGTTCCTTGCTTTGTCTCTGACACATTCTTATTTTTAAAAGAAATATCATATCCTACAGAAAAAAGACATGAAGAAATTTTAATGTGGGTAGCTGAAAAGGGGTTAAAATGCTGTCGAGGCTTCTGATGTATTAGGAGGTTAGTTTAGGAACTCTCCAAAGCAGTGGTCTCAAATGGCAACATGGGGGAGTCCACTGGGACCCCACATTTGGAAATTCCAATTCATTGGGGCCTCAGAAATGTGTAGTGGTGCCGTAGAAATTTTAGGAGCAAAGTTGCATCTGTAAAGAGCCCCGGGGGCTGTTCTCATGTGCATAGTCAGCTTTTGTGAACATTGCTCAAAATTGCCTTCCAGTCTCAGTTGCTTCTATAGTGGTGGTTCTCAGCCTTCATTTCTCATTAGAGCTATGTGAGGAATAAAAAAAATACTGATGGTGAGGCTACTTGCTAAGAGATTCTGATTTAATTTGCCTGGAATGAGACCTACTTAACAGTATTTTTGTAAAGCTTTTTAGGTGATTCCAAGATGAAACAAGGGCTTTACAAGATAAATTAATTGTTGAAACCACAGGTATTAGCTTCGCTTCCCAATTCAGACAGCAGGTAAATTATGAAAGAATTCTGATTGCCTTTTTGCTTCCGAGGCAGCAATGAAATTATATTTTACAGAGGTAATATAGCACTCAGTGGTGACAATATGCTAACAGTTGTGTGCTTGAAGATTAACATATAATCTACTACTTGAGATATTTTTTCTTTAATGAGCATAATTATGGAACCACTTTCAAGCCAGCACATGGGATTAAATAACTAAGACTCAAGAAAAGGAAACAGTTTCCAAATCAACAAGTTATATCCATGTGAGTCTTTTAAAAGAACTATTAATTAGGCTGTTTATATTTTAATAAAAAAAGCAGAAGTGTAGTTGTGTAACTCTTGAGAGGTAAGATATTTTACCAATAGCAATAGTAATAACAAGCACAAAAGAACTTTAGTTTCAGATTACAAGCCATTCTATCAGTTCAGTTCTGAATATTAATACAGAAAACTGAGACTCAGTTCTTATTGTTTATTTAGCTTTAGTTAGAAATACATCTAGCCCAGAGTCACAAAGTAATTTCTTCAGAGATGTAATTCCTTCTAGAATTGGTGCCTTGCACGAGTGACTATAATTACAAGCATTTTTTTTTGAATCCCAGCTATTAAAAACCAGAGTAAAGGAGGACATGGCTGTTATTTTCAAGGATTGTCAGGAGCCTTAGAGCAAACCACTGCACACCGGGAGAAATTAGCAAGAGCACCAACCCTTAGAAGTCTGGAGTCCTGAAGGTTTTAATCTTTGAATCATTATTTATTAGCCTCATTATGTTTGCCAACATTTCTTATCAAAGTACAGAGAATGCAGTAATACTTCTCCCTGATAGATATTTTGAATGAATGAGATGTGTATGTGTGGATATCTTATAAACTGTAATATATTTAATCTAACTGTGTTCCTAAAATACCAGGTAAAGGTCAAATAGGTAGGGGAAACAATACATCTTTTATTCCCATCTTAGAGATTTACATTGTATGTTCAAATACCTGAGAAGTACAGCAGTTGAAAAACTTGTTCAACTTTATTTAACCCATTTCTAAAATCAATTCATGCTTACTTTTCATGTCTGTCAATACAGGAAAGTAGGTTTCTGCAGAACAAACTGTATCAGTTAACACTTGGAAATTTATAGTACCATGGTGATCATTTAAGAGAATATTAAAAAGTCTACAGAAAATGAGAGAGGAAGAGTGTTGTAATTAGGGTAGCTAGAGAAAGCTTATAGAGGATGTGGGCCTTGAATGATACTACCTAATTATTAAATAGTAAAATTATTTATGGAGTTGCTGTACATGTTTACTGAGTATATACAAATGGAAGAAGGTATTGGACATTAGGGGGCTACTGTACTAATCAATTTAGAACCTAAAAGGTGAATTAAGGCATTATCACAATACAAAGTGACACTTAAAAATTAAAATATATTGGGAAATAACTTATAGAATTTTAGGATCAAAGTTGTATGTTTAAATAGGAAATATCTATTTAGCATTAAATTGTTTTGATAATATTCACTTTACCCAAGCTTTCTGCTTATTTCATTAAACTAAATTTATTAGTATAATAAACTACCTTTCAGGAACTTTATACCTAACTCCAATGTGCCATTACCAGATAGCTACTGAAGCAAGCAAGGTGATTATTGACAGTACAGCCACAACACAATTACTGGACCAATAAAACATGGTAGTATTTTTAATGTATTAATCCTATAAACCTGAAGTAGGAATAAATGTTGGGAGCTATTTGACCCCAGGGATATTTTCTAAGCATGGACATTGTTGAAAGAACCAAATTTCAAGGAACTTTTTGTATGGACCAAATGTCTCCATGGATATGTTGTACAAGACCACGTATCCTCTAATCTTAAACTATGTCTGAGATAGTATATTCTGGTGATTGGCTGTGTGGCAAATGTATGTCCTATATTTGAAGCACATCCTTTTCCTCAGTCAGTATCAGATTTCATAAACGCCATAGGAAGTATATATAGGAGCTCTAGTTCATACTTTTTCTATTAGTTATTATCTAGATGATAGAATATTAGATCATCTTTCTACATTTATTCAGAGAGCTCTACTCTTCATACATGAATATCATCTTTAATCAATTAAAATTATATAAGATAAAAATGTAGTATGATATCTATTGTGTACCTAGAAATTTATCTTAAAAGAACTTTGGAACACCAATTTAGAAGTTGAAGTAGTTATATAGGTCTACATTTTATACTTAGTTCATTCTTAAAACATCCCTGTATCTATTTTTATGCTTACTATATCTAATTTTAGATCTACTTCACAGTAGACAATACGGGTGGGAGGGTTTGCTAAAATTTTAAACATGGTGTAAATTATCATCATCATAACATCTGACTCTACTGGTTTACAGGAAGCTTTTAGTGGGAAATAGTGCTATTTTTCTCATTCTTATCCCAATAAATCTCTTTTTTTCCCTTTAAAAATTAAGTCACTGAGGAGCACAATCTTTATATATAAAGTGTCAACCAAGCTGGTACTTATCCTTCTGGATTTGTTCTAAACTTAAATGATCCTCTTGCTGTAAAGGAGGTTGCTATCACAGTAGAAAGTATTTATTCTCCCTCATGTCACAGTCCAGGGTAGGTATCACTAGTCAGATGCTTCCCCATAAGAACCTGAACTTTTCTTTCTTGTGACTCCCCTCTCCTTTAGACACTTAAAAACAATTTTATGTTTTTAAATTATAGTTGACATACAATATTACATTAGTTTTGGGTGTATAACCCAGTAATTGGATATTATATAACTTACAGAGTGATCACTCTGATAAATCTAGTACCCATCTGACACCATACATAATCATTACAATATTCTTGACTATATTCCTTATGCTGTACTTTATATCCCCATGACTATTCTGTAAATACCAATTTATACTTAATCCTTTCACCTTTTTTACCCATCCCCTCAGTCTTCCTCCCATCTTTCACCCAGTTCTTCCATTCCCTCCCTTCTGGCAACCAACAGTTCTCTCTTATCAGATCCTTTTTTTATGTAATAGTATTTGAGAAAAGAAAGTACATAGATAAATGTCAAATATTACAGAAGAAAGGAAGGAAGGAAGAAAGGGAGGGAGGGAAGGAGAGAAGGAGAAAGGGAAGGAGGGAGGGAAAATTATTATGCCAGAGGTTTTTGTCTCAGGACTTGAAATAGAATATTCATATTTTCTTGTGCAGAATTTTCATGGCCAAATTGCCTGAAAGAGAAATATATTTCAACTCTGTACTCAAGAAATTAAATGAAACTCAAACTAGAAAAATTATCTAGGAAAAATTTGTGGTTCCAGTAGGGTATTGGAGAGGTTAACAAGCCAAATTTCCACTTTCTGCTGATTCCATAAGTTTTGTGTGACTTTGATATATTAGCATTGAGTTGAGCCATATTCAATGGCACCTGAACTATTTGGGTCTGGGTCTTTCCTTTCCCTGAGTTTCAAGAAATCTTAAACTATTGTAGATTGCAGATTTTTTTTTCTTTTTTGTGTGTGAAATAAAGAACAAAGATTCTGCATATGTCCACATTTTGAGCATGTCATTGGTATTCCAAAATTCTTCCTCAACCTACCTGTCATTTGAGGGATTCAGGTAAAAACTTTGATGAAGGTCTATTGAAATGACTTCGGCTATCCAGAATTCATGTGAGAATTTAACCATCTATTTCAGTTCTAGAGGTTCCATTGGCAATCTATTACAGCAAAGATCCCTGTGGATCAGATCATTTTGTTTTTCAAGCTGGCCCTGCTTCTTAGTATGGTAATCATGCCCATTCAACTCTGGCAGTTAAATACATCTTCTTGATCTCTGGCATCTGTGGATCTTATTATTCCCAATGAAGTCAAGAAGCTATTCCAAAATCACCATTGTCCTCTAATATTCTTGGCCTCAAAAGGGCCACCAATTGAGTGATTTAAAGGGTACTGGAAGTGGTTTTCATTGACAGAGAGTGAGTGACTGGAAGAGTCACTGGTGGGGATTTCTAAAGTGCTGGAATGTTTTGTTTCTTGTCCTGGTGGTTATGCAGATGTTTCTATTTGTGTTCATCTGGTACTCAGTCACCAGGTAGGCTTGCCAAAACTTAGGTGAGCTGGCTCTCTGCATCTGAGGTATGTCTTAAAGAAGCTGACAGCTGGGAATTCTTTATTGACCAAGTTCCTGAAGTTGAACACCAAAGTTTTTTTTTTTTAAGAGGAATATTGCTTGAATATGTGTGATATAGACAGATATTGCTATGTACATCTTGCAGTATACTTTAAATTACTTTTAATAACTTTAAATTTTGAAGTGTTAAATGTACAGACGGTTGCAAAAATAATACATAGAAGTTCTAGGTATCTTCACTCACCTTCCCTGATGTTAGCTTTATATAACTCTAGTATAATGACCTCAAGCAAGAAATAGACATGTAAACAATGTTATTAATTAATCTATAGGCTCAAATTTTTCTAGTTACTCCACTAATTTTCTTTCTGTGGACAGAATCTAATTTAGGATCCCACATTGCACATAGTTTTCAGTAACTACACTTTTTTCTGAATATACATCCATCTATGTGAGATCCTTAAATAAAAATAACCCAAATATAATATCCAAAATACATAGCAAAATGTTTGGTGGTATAGTTATTATATTAATAATTGTAGAATGAATAAACCCTTCAAGATTTTCAAGGGCAGGTCTTTAATCCTAATTCCTAGTATTATATCCTCAGTTGGTATTCCAATTGTTTGATAATGAGTGAAAATGAAATATGTAAACTGGGTACTTCTCACGGCATAAATGATACAAACTCAGCAGAAAATAAAATCCAGTTCCTATTTTTCACTTTTTAAGAATGTTCCATTTGAAAGGGGGAGAGAATATAGATGCAAGAGAAGGTAAAGCAATGAATCAGGAATACCTAAGAGAGATGGTTTTGAATCTCACTTTAAAATGTGTGCTTGTCATGGGTTAATAAAGAAGAAGGTGATTTTTGGTAGGTGTATAAGACTGGAAAATGGGCACAAAAGATGATAAGATAAAAATCAGAGTATTTTTTTCTTTTTTTGAAATCAATAAGCAGAGATAATTTATTAAAGATCTTTATCCATGTTCTGAGAACTAAATAAATGGAGTGTCTGAGTGCTGAATTTCTTTTTGACCTTGAATAGACTTTTACATGATAGAAGCTTTCTTTATCCATTCATCCATTCTTTGAATGATTAAAGTCTAAAATCATATAAACTAATTGCCTACTAAGATTTGGAAATAACAATTCAGATGAAAGTATGGATTTTATTCTTAATCACATCATTGCTCTAGGAAAATGTACAATTGATTTTAAAATCTAGAGTTAAAGCACAATTTGATTGGCTAATTATTTTAAGAGAAACCTATTAATGGAATTCTTTATTTGTTGAATTATAGCACTTTTCAGTTTTTTATTTTTAGGATATATTCATGAAGCCAGTTAGTTTTTAGTGGGCACAATTATCAGTTACTCTCCTTTTATTTTGCCATAATAATATTTTTATTTTTGCATTGGTTTGCATGATTTCTTAGCTGGTTAAGTGCATACTTTTCTGATATCTCTCAAAATTTTGTATTTTGTTTCAAAGTATCTGTAAAGCTCTGTTTTTCCTAGAGTGTGATGGCTTTAAATGGAGTGAGATTTTAACTTAAGCCTGGTGTTATCTTGGGTAAAAGTGATTAACACAGTATAGAAAGGAGCTGAATACTTAATGCAGCTATTTTCCTTCTCTTGAGACTTTAATTTTCCTTTAGTTGATCAGTTGAGAAGGCAATGGCCAAAGACTAACTGGCATAATATTCACAGTGTTTTTCCCTCCTTCTTATTTTGAAGGACAAAAGCACAGCTAATAAAAACAGCCAGATAATATATTAGAATATTTGTTGCATTTAAAATGTTAATTAATATTTCTTCATCTTTTAATAATGAAAACATTTTTTGGTATTAGAAGGCCCTTTGAAATGCATGTCTTTTTTTGAACTCGTAATGTTTATGAAAAGAATTTAGATGCATATGAGTGTGTTACAGTTGTCATTGTTTGCATTAAAATATTCCCAAGCTCTGGCCGGTGGTTGCTCAGTGGGTTGGAGCATCATGCCATGATGAAAGGTGGCAGATTTGATTCTAGTCAGGGCATGTGTCTCGGTTGCAAGTTCAATCCCTGTTGGTGGGCATGTATGGGAGGCAACTGATAAATGTTCTCTCTTCTCTCTCTCTCTCTTCCCATCCATCCATCCATCAATCCATCAATCAATCAATCAATCAAATATTTTCAAATGTACTTGTTTGATTTAGATAAAAAATGTTTAGTCACAAGCATCAGTGGTGTGGTTTGTTAACTTGAGCTTCCATATTTGGTCTGATGACACCCATAAAGTATATTAAACATACTCATTATCTCTTCCAAAACTGTTCCCCCCCCCACTTCTATATTCTTTGTCCCTTTTAATGGCATCATAATCTGTAAAGTTGCTCAGATTAGACCCACAGTGGTGATTACTTCCATGCTGGGTCTTGTGTCTGTTACAGTCAGGAACCATATTGAGATGTTTTGGTGAATGGTGGATCACATATATGACTGTGGTCCCATAAGATTGTAATAGAACTGAAAAAGTCCTATCACCTGGTGATGTTGTGGCTGTCATAACCTGTAGCACAATGAATTACTGTTTGTAATGATCCTGGTATAAACAAACCTACTGCACTGCCAATAGTTATAAGAGTATAGCACATGTAATTATGTGCCATACATAATACTTGATAATGATAATAAAATACTATGTTACTGATTTATGTGTTTGCCATACTATACTTTTTAGCAATATTTTATAGGCTACTCTTTCTACTTATTAAACAAAAACTTTGCTATAAAAGAATATGCTGTGTTATTGCAGCAGCCGCCTCATACATCGCATGTTTATCACATCTCTTGATTGCATCATTTTCTCTGGTGTTTGATTTAGTCTCATGTTGTTTTGTTCATTATGGCCCCTTACTTTATTACATCCACTATTAATATTGCCAGTAAGAGGGCATGTTGAGTGATTAACCTGGGAACAAAATTAAAAGTGACTGGGGACTCTGAAAGTTGAAGATTGGTGATTGTTTTTACTTGCGTGCCATCCAGGCATGTCCCATTCCCCCACAGCTATGATCTTGAAGAACAAGAACAAAGTGATGGAAGCTGTGAAAGGGTCTGCTCCATTGAGCGCAATGAGACTAACAAAAATTTAAGAATAACTCATATGAGATAAGAAGAAACTTCTGATGGCCTAGATTGAAGACCAGACACAGAAGCATATCCATCTGAGCACCATGATGATAATGGCCAATGCAAAATGTTTCTTTGCCATGTGAAAAGAAAAGGCTGGACCCCGCTGTGATAATAATTCAAGAACCATTCTTTATAACACTAGTTGAAAGTCAGTAGTGGCTCTCTAAGTTCTGATGTGAAGGCAGCTGGAGCATTTTTCAGAACTCTAAATCAATTGAGGAGAAAAATTACTTGCTAGAGAAAATACTCCAAATGGAAACAGATGCCTGGAAGGATTTTATCCAAAATGAGGCCAAGTAAATGCCAGGTTTCAAGGCTTTTAAGGACAAGACAACATTCTTGCTTGGCTACAATGTTGCAGGCTACAAATGGAAACCCTTTGTGATCTGGCACAGTGAGAACTCTAAGGCCTTCAGGTGTATTAGCAAGCACACACTTCATGTGCAAGAATAATAAGTCAGGGATGACCCAGGTCCTCTCCCAAAATGCCTTCTTTTTTTAAAAAAAATATATTTAATTGATTTTTTTATGGAAAGGAATGGAGAGGGATAGAGAGTTAGAAACATCAATGAGAGAGAGACATTGATCAGCTGTTTCCTGCATGCCCCCTACTGGGGATGTGCCCGCAACCAAGATACATGTCCTTGACTGGAATTCAACCTGGGACCTTTCAGTCTGCAGGCTGACTTTCTATCCATTGAGCCAAACTGGTTTTGGCAGCAAAATGCCTTCCTAAGTGCTATGCCAATGAAATTGAGAAGTTCTATTTGGAAAATAACATACTTTCCGAGATTTTGCTTATTGTAGATAATGGTCCCAAACATCCTCCTTTTATTGGTGATCTTCATCCCAATATCAAAGTAGTGTTTTTTTCCTCCAAATATGATTTCTTTGATTTATTCAGTGGAGTAAGAAGTTACAGCAGCCTTTGAGTCCTACTACCTGAAAAGAAACTTTTTCTAAGCTATTGCTGTAACTGAGAAAAAGAGAAGTTACTGATGAATTTCCGAAAGGATTATATTATCTATGACTGTATCAGGAAATGGGCATGGAGTGATGTCTCTAAGGAGTGTATAAATGGCATTAGGAAGAAGACACTCAGAGATTTGTCCATGATTTCAAAGACTTTTCCAAAGGATAAAGAGGTTGCAAAAAACCCATAAAGCTGTGGTTGAGATGGCAGACAACTTCAACCTGGGTATAGCTGAGAATGACATTGAGGAGCTCCAACAGGTGATTTCTGAGGAATTAACCAATGAGGAGGTGATGCAACTGAAATAGGAATGCATAGCTGATGAAGATACAAGGGAAAAGGAAGCTGCAAGAGGAGAAAAATAACCATAGAGGAAATTCACAGGGAGGAGGTTAGCAGTGGTTTTTGCAGACCTCAAAAAGCTCCTTAAAAAGTTTGAATGCATGGACCTTAGCTCATTGTCTGGCATGAAATAGACAAATGTCTGAGGAGTAAGTACAGGAATAAATGAATGAATGATTCCTTTCTGCCTCTCATATCTAATTATCCCCCAAGTCTATTGATTTTATTTTTGGAATACAGGCATACTTTGGAGATACTGCAGGTTAAGGTCAGACAATCGCAATAAAAAACAAAAAAAAAAATCTAAATAAAGCAAGTCACACAATACTTTTTTGGTTCCCCAGTGCATATAAATGTTATTTTTACATTGTATTCTAGTCTATTGTGTGCAATAGCTTTATGCCTAAAAAAACAATATAAATGTCCTAATTAAAAATACTTTATCACTAAAAATGCTAATCATTATTTCTGGCTTCAGTGGGTCATAATCTTTTTTGCTGGTGGAGGATGTGCCTCAGTATTGGTGGGTTTTGACTGATCAGGTTTTTTTTTTGTTGTTGGTGTTGTTTTTTTTTTTGCTGGCACAGTCTTGGCAATTTCTTAAAATAAGACAACAATAAAGTTTGCTGTATTGATTGGGCTCTTCCTTTCCTGAACAATTTTTCTGTAGTATGTGATGTTATTTGATAGCATTTTACCTACAGTAAAACTGCTTTCAAAATTGGAGTCAATCTTCTCAGACACTGTCACTGCTTTCTCAACTAAGTTCATGTAATATTGAATTTAGTTGATAAATTTTGCTAGCTTCAAACTTTTCTTTGGCAGCTTCCTCACCTCTTTCAGCCTTCATAGTTAGGGCCTTGCTCTGGATTAGATATTGGCTTAAGGGAATGTCTTGGGTTGTATGTTCTTCTGTGTAGACTGTAGACTATTTAAACTTTTTCCGTATCAGCTCTAAGGCTCTTCCACTTTCTTATCATCCGTGTGTTTACTGGAGTAGCACTTCTTAAAAATTAAAAAAATATTAATAGGGGTGACATTGGTTAATAAAATTATATATATTTCAAATTATATAATTCTATGATATATCATCTGTGTATTGATTACACTTTTAATTTTCTTCAAGCACTTTACCTTTGCATCCACAATTTGGCTAACTGGTACAAGAGACTCACTTTTGGTTTTATTTCAGCTTCTAACATGCATTTCTCAGTTAGCTTAATCCCTTCTAGCTTTTGATTTAAAGTGAAAGATGTGCAACTCTTCCGTTCACTTGAACACTCAGAGACCATTGTACGGTTATTAGTTGGCCTAATTTTAAAATTGGTGTGTCTCAGGGAATAATGAGGCATAAGGAGAAGGAGAGAAATAAGAGGTGAGGGGGCAGCCAGTCAGTAGAGCAGTCAGAACATAAAAAAACATTTATCGATTAAACTTGTTTTATATGAGCATGGTTCGTGGTGCCCAAATCAATTACCACAGTAACATCGAAGATCACTCGACAAGGATCACCAAACATACATATTTTTAATAAAAAGTTTGAAATATTGTATTACCAAAATGTGACAGAAACTCCAAGTGAGGAAATTGTGCCAATGCGCTTGCTCAATGCAAGGTTGCCACAAATCTTTAATGTATGAAAAATACAATATCTGTGAAGCACAATAAAACAAAGTACAATAAAATGAGGTGAACTTATACCTCTCTGGTCTGTGACAACTCCTTCATTCTCAGGCACAAAGCTAACTTACTTTTCCATAAACAATTACTTGAGCATTTGCATGAGACTTCTTATCTCATTTTTTATCTCTCTTACCCATCCCTCCCTATTATATTTTTCACTAGAGGCTCAGTGCACAACATTTGTGCATGGATGGGGTTGGGGAGGGCGGGGGTGGTGTTCCTTAGCCCGACCTGTACCCTCTTGATGTCCAGGACCCCTTGGGGAATGTCTGCCTGCCAACTTAGGCCTGCTCCCCATGAGGAGTCCTTAATGCTGCTGTGGAGGCAGGAGAGGCTTCTGCCACTATCACTGTGCTTGCCATCCCTGTGGGAGCACACTTACCACTCGGGGGTAGCTCCTGCATTAAGTGTCTGCCCCCTGGTGGTCAGTGTGCATCATAGCGACCTGTCAATCCTCCATTTGGTTGATTTGCATATTAGCCTTTTATTACATAGGACATTGCTATCCAAGCACTACTTATGAGATACATATCTGGATTTATCATTTGCTTGTCTAAGTACACACCCTGGCCCTAACCTATACAGGATAAGACACAGACCTCTCTGATATTTTTAGCATGTTATCCAAGGTCCTCTGCTATTAGAAGAAGGAGACTTTGTTTGTTTGTTTTAGTATTTACTCATGCATGTGATCTTCCACCTAAATCAGAAGTTATTATTAATTTATATTTTCCTTGCTGTGTTTTAGTTCCTTTGTTTATCTGGGATATCTTCTTCACTTTTATCTCTACCTGTTATAAGACAATTTAGCATAGATTATATGTCACCTTTTATATGATTAAGCACTCTTAAAAGACTGTCTCAGAGAAAATTAATATCTCCACACTGTTATCTCATAGGACCTGTCCATAATTATTTTACTTTATTTTGCCTTGTATCATCAGTTGTATTTATAAATTGTCTCTCTATTAGGGTATAAAGAGATTAAGGTAGGGGCCATGGCTTGTTCTGTGACACTCCTAGAGCTTTAAGCATGGTTTCTAAGAGAGTAGATAGATACTTAGTGGGTGTTTGCAGACTGAATCTAGAATATAAGCAAGAATCCATTATATTTTCTTAATATAGTGACCTATACAAAGATGACAATATCTTTAATATAGGTTATTATTTAACATAACTAATTTTCAATTTTTTAAATTTATTTTATTGATTTTTTTACAGAGAGGAAAGGAGAGAGATAGCGAATTAGAAACATTGATCAGAGAGAAACATCCATATGCTGCCTCCTGTATGCCCCCTACTGGGGATGTGCCTGCAACCAAGATACATGCCCTTGACCGGAATTGAACCTGGGACCCTTCAGTCTGCAGGCCAACGCTCTATCCTCTGAGCCAAACCGGTTTCGGCACAATTTTCAATTGTTTGCACTGTGAAAGGTGGTATAAATTTTCAAATTAGGTAGAATAAATAAAAACTTAATTACATGGAATAGTAAGAAAGCAGGATCCCTTTATAGGGAAGTGAATTTTGATCCTGTGTTTGAAGACTATAGTAAATATAACTTAGAAAACAGAGATATATAAGGATCATAGGTTCAGTAGAAATCTGGATTTAAGGAAATCTCTTAATTTTTAGTCATGTAAGCTTAAGCCACTTAACCTTAGATTCCCTTCCTAATCTATAAAATAGAGATAATAGCAGTCACTCTACTAACTTTTCTGGGTGTTTTGATATTTAAATGAAGTAGTGAATCAAATAGTATTTTGCAAACTCTAAATTGGAATACACGTGGAAGTTATTTTAAAAATTGTCATCAGTTTCTTGGTCTATCACAGAATCAAGAAATCAATATTCGTAAACAAGTATGGTTTTTCTTAAAAATAAAAAGTATTATAGTACCCTTCAATATCCCATTTTTGATTTTATCATGTTTCAAGTTGTTAATATATAGAGAATTTTCTATTTTATTTTGGAGTATAGCAGATGAAATTTTAGTCAACTGAAGTTTTTGATATCATTACTATTCAATCTCATTATTGCAAAACCTACAGCTTTAAGATTTGACAAAAGAATAATAATCTTGGCAGAAAAAAATTGATCTGAAAGAGATTTAATTCCCACTACAAAGCTATAAAATTTATTAAAAGATGAACTTACTATACTTTTCCATACCTATATTTTCAATCATTATTTTTTTGCACTGTATTGCCTTGCATATAGAAGCTATTTAAATATTTGTTGCATGCATGCATGCATATGTATGAATTCAATAATTGACTGATTTGTATAATAATATTAAGCTAAAAATGCTAGTATAACTCTCAAACTCAGCTGACCAAAATATTTAGGAGACAGGAATCAATACCATTTTTATAGATAGTCCTGTGAAGCTATGGTGGAAGGGGCAGGAAGAAACTTTTTAGAAAATGTCAATTGCAACACTTGGAGGGCTGTCTTAACTGGGTTACCAATTAAGAGTAGAGTTATAGAAAAACCAAGGAGATTGATATTGTTAAGGAAAGACCTGAGCACAGAGGCACATTACCATCAGGTTTGTGTCCACGAGTAGTAACCTCAGCAGCTTCTTCTCTGGGCTTGTGTCTGAATTATTAATGTGCCTGGAGCCTTTAGGTCAGACGTTGTTTTCATTTCTTTATGATTGTCATACTTTTCTCTATATATTGCCTTTATTTATACATTGGCGTCCTTCCAGCATTTTGTATTATCTTTTTATGTGGTAAATTTGCTCAGTTGCTGAGCCAGTTAAAAAAGTGTTACCAAGTCTTTTTCTACTGGTGGAAACATTTCTAGTACTTTATTGATCATATGGTAAAATTATTGATTTATGTTAACCATGATATCAATAATGCCATATTACTTTTCTGAGCACTTATATGTATCAGACAGTGCTCTAAGTATTTTGACTTCTTAAAAAATCTTCATAACTACTCAATTATCAGGTACTATAGAATTAAAGTTCACAGACAAAGAAAGTAAGGCAGAGAGAGGTTAGTAATCTCACAGCTAGGAAGTGTTGAAGCTGAGCATTAATTGTAGATAGCCTGCTTTAGGACCAGTGAGTTTAATAACCATTATAACTATTTGTTATAACATACACTTCATGGTATTGAAAGAATATTGGCCATGTACTTTTAAAACTTAAGGAAGTTAATATGAAGATTATAACTAAATCAACAAAGAAAAGCCCAATTAGAGTGAACTAGAAAAGACAATGAAATGGATAAATTAAAGGGTTTTCTAAAATAAGAACTATGAGTAACTACATGTGTTTATTTTCAAACTTATATTAAAAATCTACCAAAGCACTGCTCTTGGAACTGGGGTCATAATTCCTATCAGTAGATGAATTATGTAAATGTAATTACTAAATTGAAATTTAATGTTTTTCTTTAAAAAGGTTAATCTGCATAAAAAGTACTTCTGAGAGCTGAAATTGCTTACACACTATGCAGTTCTCATTAGAAGGCATAGAATTTCTATAGGGTGGCCATGAAGTCCTGCCACGCAGTTGTCCTTTGCAGCCTCCCACTGTGAGGAGCGCAGTTGGCTCATGGTCCTCAGTTGAAGCACCTTCGGGTCATCCAGCATTCACTCCATGGACATGCTTCCCATGTGCTTCTCCAAGTCAAGGACTGAGCCTGGTGTAGGTACTAGAGCCCAGCCTCTCCCGCCTTTTGACTCTTCCAAAAGGCAACCTATTCTTGGTAACTCCGTTTTAGCATAGCTGAGACTTTCTGTGATTTGCATTGCCTTCTGAAGCTTTCATACCTGGTTTTCCTCTCTCTCCTTATGGGTTTTAGACTTGCATCTGGGCCTGGAGACTCTCCCTACTTATTTCTGCTTCCTTTTCTATGTCTTTTCGGTCTGCCTGCTGGTCGAACTGTCAGTCGAGGGGACAATTTGCATATTAGCCTTTTATTATATAGGATATACACTGAGTGGCCAGATTATTATGCATTCAGAGATCATAATAATCTGTCCACTCAGTGTATATATTGCCACAACCCCAGAAACTGCACTGAACAGGCATATTAGATGAATTTAGAAAGTGTTTAGCACAAGGAACTCCATGAGTTTTTACATATAGTATATATATGTAAATGGCAGTATAAATATAGTATAGTATATGTAAAACATCATGAAATTTCTTGTGCAAAACACTTTCTAAATTCGTCCAATATGCCTGTTCAGTGCAGTTTCTGGGGTTGTGGCAATGTTCACAATCCCGTGAATTCATGATGGTCATTATATCAGGAGTGAGATGTTGACTGTTGTATCTATGAAATAAAAAAGGAAGCCTATGCCATAGCCAGTGTGGCTCAGTTGGTTGGAGCATGGCCCCGTGCACTGTAAGGTCCTGGGATCGATTCCTGGTCAGGACACATATCTAGATTGGGTGTTCATTCCCTGCTGGGGTATGTACAGGAGGCAACTAATCGATATATCTCTGTCACATTAATGTTTCTCTCTCTCTCTCTCTCTCTCTCTCTCTCTCTCTCTCTCTCTCTCTGTCTTCTCCTCTTCCCCTTTTTCCTTCTCTTCTTTCTCCTCCTTCCGCCCAGACTTCCCTCTTCCCTCTCTAAAAGTCATTTTATAAAAAGGGATTCTATTACAAGGAACACATAAACATTAAAAATACTTTAAAAATTAGAATGTTATGCATAAAAAAGTGTGTATATGTGAGGAGAGAGACAATAAAAAGGTTGAAAAATAAAATTGTGGCATCCCTTTGGTAAGTAGGATGAGTTTGAAAAAATAGAGAAATCATAATAGCATTATAAAATCAGCTCAAAATAGAAATTAACTTTTGATAATAGTTCTAGAGAATGAGCAGAGAAAGGTGAGGGGGAAATATTTGAAGAAATAAATCAAAGTCCTCCTACTCACATTGTGACAAACCAGCAACCTATACCAACCCTCTCACTGAGGATAACCATAAACACTGGATAAAAAATTAAAAATTAAGTAAAATAACATCTGTTTGAATATATCTGAAAGGTGATAGGATAGACACATTATTTTTGATAGATAACCAAAGGAGCTCTTATATACAGGTTGGTTCAGTTTGGTACAAGTGAAAGTTTACTCTATTCAAATTGTACTCTTAATATTGAGCCACCTGTTCCACAAATAAAATTATGATTTGTAATTAAGTCTTTGATTTGAAATGGGAAATTACTGCAGTGAATTTAGTAAACTAATTTGCATAAGTCTCTACCTGGGGCTTATATTCTTTTTAAAATCCTGATCAGAATTCATTTATGAGATCTTAGAAAATGTATCCAGAATTCAAAATTGGCACCACTATTTTATCTTATCAATATAAAACCAAAAAATGCATCTATATGTATTCAGAAGAAATCCTTTACCTCAGACTGGAAGTTATTTGGTGATAAAAGATGGGACAAAATATTTCTGAATATTACTGAATACTGCATGTATATATATATATATATATATATATATATATATATATCTGTGATGTCTTAAAAATATTTGTTAAGACAAAATAATGGTGCCAATTTTGGATTCTGGATATATTTTCTAAGGTCTTGGAAATGAATTCTGATCAGGATTTTAAAAAGAATATTTTCTTTTAAAGTAAATAGCACTTTTACTGAAACTGGCTATCTCTGTCTCCAAGCCAAAGCAATTTGAAACAGTCTGTTTGATAAGTGTCTTCAGTGGAAGAACCCAATTTCCTGCTCATTCTGGCTTTCAGTGAATCAAAAAAAAAAAGTCTCAGAGAAAGGATGATATACTTCTAAAATAGAATAAAAGTAACAAAGAAGAGCTGTATCAATTACTGTAGAGAGTATTAGCAAATTTTCTAAAGGAGAATTCATTATAATTAAGTTTTCAACATTGATATAATATCAATTTCCAATTTATCTTCTGCTTTTCTATTTTCTATAATGAACTTATATATTTAGGATAGTTCATTTTATTAATCTGAGATATACATAGTCACATTTTCAAATTATCCACTAACCTATCTATTTTGTATCTATGCCAAGTCAGAAATTTAGGAATGTTCAAGAATCAGGGAACTTTACTAAGTCTATCTCTCCATCTATGTATCTGTCTATCTAAAATTTATGTTTTGATATGAATAATATTAACAAGTAAGTTTTCAAAGAGAAAAGGTAATATTTTTGACAATGAATATTTATTATAACTAGGCTCCTTATTTTGGAAAACAATTTAAGCAATGTGGTTATGAATATATGTATATAATGAATCGAATTTACTTACTGAATTAGTCTTTGTAAAAATTTCTCAGAGCAGAGGGTAATTTTATTAATTTGTTTCTTAGACATTCTTTTTTCAATTCATTAATGTAGAGATTTAAAACAACAGGTATTAAATGACTCCTATTTACTAGGATCTTAGTTTTATAATAGGACACAGAAATTAAAATGATCCTTCAATGTATACCATAAAGATCTATCAACTAGATAGTGATTGGTAAGAATTCTAGTTATTAAAATGGCACTTCCTTTTACATACAAAATTGTCTATCCTAAGAGTACAATTCCTTCTTTGTCTCTTTCTCTTTTATTAAATTTATTGGGGAGACATTGATTAATAAGGTCAGATAGGTTTCAAGTACAGAATTTTGTGATACATGATCTGTATCTTATATTGTGTGCCCACCATCCAAAGTCAAATCATCTTCTGTCACCACCATTTGACTCCCTTTATCCTTTACTCTGCTTCCACCCCTCTTCCCTCTGGTAACCATCATAATATTGTCTGTATCTATGAGTTTCTGTTTTGAATCCCACATATAAATGAAATCATATGGTTCTTAACTTTTTATGACTGACTTATTTCACTTACCATCATATCCTCAAGGTCCATCCATGTTGTCACAAATGGCAGTATCCCATTTTTTCTTATGGCTGGGTAGTACTCTATAGTATATAGGTACCACATCTTCTGGTTGTTTCCACGTCTTAGCCACCATGAATAGTGCTGAAATGAATATAGGGGTGCATATGTCTTTGTGAATAAATGTTTTTCAAGAGTAGAGACATAGAAGCAGGGATTGATGGGTCATATGGCAACTCTATTCTTAATTTTCTGAGGAACCATCACACTGTTTTCCATGGTGGCTCTATCACTTGGTTTTGCTACAGCAATGAATAAGAGGTTTTTTTTTTATTCATAAACTTCCCAATACTTGTTATTATTTTCTTTTTCTTTACCTATTGATTTCTTTCTTTTTGGTAGACTTTGATCTCTATTTTAATAAGCATGTAAAATATAGCATATTAAGTATGGCAGATAATTTTTTTTTATTTTTATAAATTCACTAAGTATTCTCCAAATAAATACTTTCTGGAATAATCTATGGAAATTTTCTAGTTAATGTAACTGTTAACTCAGTTGATATTTTATAAAATGACGAAATATTAAAAGTGGCCATTTCCATAATTGTCAGGAGTATGCAGAACATATGAATGATATTTTGCTGTAAGGCTTTAGAACAGAAAGTCATTTCTCTGAAAATAGCAATTTGAAAATGTACCAGTTCTACAAAAGTCAGTTTATTTAGACGAATCATTTTTGCAATTTAAATATTGTTATTTAATGATGCATGGTTTGTTAAATTGAAAACACTTTAAAACCTCCACTTACAATTTACTTACCATGTTGAAAATAGATTCCACTGGGGTAATTATTAAGCTATTGTCTTTCAGTTCCAAAAATACCTTTTATGTGATTTGTGAAGCTGGGGCTGGGACTCTGAAAACTATTATTTCTACCCTCAGAGGAACTGTCAAATTATGCCAGGAAAATACACTGTAGAGTGTAGAGAGACCAGAAGGCAGGAGGTGAAAGAAGAAACTGCTGCTCCTAGTTTGCTTTTTTTTTTTTTTTAATTGCAGTCATCATAGTAAAGGGCCTTTGTATGGACAGCAGCCGTTGGTTCCAATCTTCATCTTTTCTCCCTGCCAGTTCCAGAATCATCCTATTATACCCTTCCGAAGGACCATCAGCAGCCTGGCAGTGAACTCAGATGGCTGAGCTCCAGATCTAGGCCTTCATCTCCACACTTTTCAGTTCTGATAACCTCTGAGTCCTCCTCCATGCCCTATCCCTAGAGTGATGAGGCTGCTTCCTGCAGTCCTCTTTATGTGTTGCCTCAGGGCTTCCTTTTTTGTTTCTTTAGCCTTTTAGCAACTGTTTAAACATTCTTTATGATTGTCCTGGCCAGATGACTCATTTGGCTGGATAGTCATTTTGTGCACCAAAAGGTGGCAGCTTGATCCCATGTCAGTGCACATATGGGAGGCAACCAGTTGATGTTTCTTAAATTGAAGTTTCTCTCTCTCTTTCCTTTCATCTCTCTCCAAAAAAATTAATAAAAATATATCCTTGGATGAGAGTTGAATTTTTTTTATGATTTTGTTTACATACTACATGCTGCTTATTTTTATTAATTCTTATATATATATGTATTATTTGTTCATATAGGTATTGTAGTATTTTGTTTTTCTGACTGTCCCTTTCTATAGTCAGTGAACAAGTGTTGTTGTTTTTTTATTCCTTTTTGTTGTATAAGTGTTTTGACTTCAAGTTTTCACGTAGGATGTAGAAAGCTAGAAAGATCATTGCTTCCAAATTGCCAAAACAACAAGAACTCAGAATAGTCTGAAGATCCACAATTTTTTAAACCGGTTAAAGAGCTGAAGTCACAGGACAACCAACTAACCTATAATCTAAGACTAAACATAGGGATAGGATCATATCCACTAGGTGATGGTGAGGCGGATTCAGCTAAAATGCATAACAAATACAGAAGGCCACGGGTGCAGTATCAACATCATATAAAAACTCCAGAGGCCATAGGTACAAAATTTCACACTCACTCCCAGCATGTTACCCATGGAAATCATTGATGGCTCACAATAAAGGATGGAGGGAAATGTAAGAGACCCAAGAACACCCATCTCATGGGGCAGGCCTTCGGGAAGGGTCAACACCACTCTGGAAGCAGCTCTAAGCAACAGAAGCTTATTGCTGGGGGCAAGGCGAGAGCACAGACAGTAATTCTCTGTGAGACTCAGAACTAAAGGAAACCCTAAGGTTGAAAATGGTGGATACATTAGGTCAATTCTCTGGCGAATCATTCCTTACTGTGAGTGTCAGGTGACACTTGAGGGATCTGAAACCTCTGGTGCCTTTTTGGGAACCTCAGCGATCACAATTCCAAATCCTACCACAATTGAATTATCTATCCACCCTAATGATTGAGTGGAGGGACAGAAAGATATGCTCAATTCCAGACATAATACTTTTTATCTTAGTTTCCATAATCGCATATGTTTAGCTGTCAGCAAACAATTACAAGGAATAGAAGAAGCAAGAAAAAAATTTAAAGAGACAAAGCAATCAACAGAAACATATTTAAATATGAAAACAATGTTAGAACTATTTAACAGAGAATTTAAAATAAATATGATGGATATTTTAAGCACTGTAATAGAAAAAAAATGGACAGCATGTATAATCAGATTAGATGGGTAAATGAACCAAATATATAGAAGCTATATGAAGAGTTGAGTAGAAATAAAAAAAATAAAAAGTAAAACAATGGAGATGAAGAAAGCTTTCAATTGGCTTATCAGTAAAGATAAGCTATGTCAGAAGAAATTAGCCAACTGAAACAAAAGGTGATAACAAAGTAAAAACAACGAACTAGAACAGAATATGCAAGATCTGTGTAACAAAATCAAACATAGGATAATTAGAATTTCAGAAGGAAACAGGACAGAATAAATATTTGGTGAATTAATGGTAAAGAATTTTCCAAAAGTAATGACAGTTATGCAACCACTGATTCAAGAAACTCAGACCGTGCCAAGCAGGATAAATAACATAAACAACCACAACAATCCTCTAAGCATAGTATATATAATTTTCTGATTTATTTATTACTAGTGGCCCAGTGCACAAAATTCATGCATGGGGGAAAGGGAGAAGGTGTTCCTCAGCCTGACCTGCAAACTCTCCAATTTGGGACCCCTCAAAGCATGTCCTACTGCCAGTTTATAGGGATCAGGCCTAAACCAGCAGTCAGATATCCCTCTTACAATCCAGGGCTGCTAGCTCCAGCTGCTCACCTGCCTGCCTGCCTGCCTGATTGCCCCTAACCACTCTACCTGCCATCCTTCTCGTCCCCAACTACCCCATACTGCTGGCCTGCTCACCTCCAAATACCTCACTGCCAGCCTGCTCATGCCAATTGCCCCTCTTGCTGGCCTACTCACCCTCATCTTCCCTCCCCACTGTCTTTCTCACCCCTAACTGACCCCCTGCTTGTCTGCTTACCCCCAATGGCCCCTGTCCTGATCGTCCCGCAGTGACCCAAGGTCCCAGCCCCTCCTTTTTTTCTTTTTCTCTTTCTTTCTTTCTTTCTTTTTTTTTTTTTTTCAGCACCTACTTGAGCAGAGGCCAGGGCCGAAGCAAATAGATAGGATTTATTTATCTTCTATAATTGAAACTTTGTAGCCTTGAGTGGGTACTAGAGCCGACCAGGACAGGAAGCTTAGCTTCCTCCATCATCAGGGGCAATCCATGCCTCCTGCTCATCTCCAGCTTCATGGCTGTCACCATTTTTGTTGGAATTTATTTATCTTCTATAATTGAAACTTTGTAGCCTTGAGCAGAGGCCAGGGCCAGCCAAGGCAGCTGGGAAGCTTGACTTTCTTCATCGCCAGGGGCAACACAAGCCTCCTGCTTACCCCAGCTCCTTGGCTGACCACCATCTTGGTTGAGTTAATTTGCATACTCACTTCTGATTGGCTAGTGAGCATGGCTTGTGGGTGTAGTGGAGTGATGGTTAATTTGCATGGTTCTCTTTTATTAGTGTAGATAGTTAAAGTGCTAACAATCAAGGATAAAAACAAACTATTGAAGGCAACCAGAAAAAAGTGTTAACGTAAGAGAAAAATAAGGATATTACCACAGACTATAGATTTTTAATGGGATAATCTCTTGAAAGAAAAGAAAATTTACTCAGAATGCTAAGCCCAACAAAATATCTTTTAAAAATGAAGAAGAAAAAATACATTTTTAGACTAAATGAAGAGAATTTATTGCCAGTAGATCTTCACTTCTAGAAGTCTTTAAGGAATTGTTTCCCGCAGAAGGGATATAGGATGGAACAGAAGTAGGCTTAGAGTTGTTCATATGGAAAATATAATAATTAATAAACTATAATAACATAAGAATAAATTCTGTTTCCCATATGCACAACTGTAAAGCTACTTTTATCCCACGCTGTATATCAGACAGAAACTTTATTTTACACAAAGGAATCAAGAGTGCCAAAAATGTAATATATACATTTAGATATGAAAAGTATTTTTTTTAATTTTAATTGCTCTAAAAGATAACTGATTATGTAAAGCAAAGATAGTGGCTTTGTATTATGTTGTCACAGCATATGTAAAAGTAAATTATAAAGCAACAATACAAGGTATGGGAGGGAGTAATTTGGATCAGACTGCCAGAAAGTCCTTATACTATACATGATGTATTACAGTATTATTTGAAGGAAGAATCTGATAATTGATGTACTTTTAACAATAAAATGAAAGAAGCCAAGATTAGAGATAAAAGAAAATAATAAAATATACTCAATTCCAAAATGAAGGGGGGGGGAAAAGAAACTGATATTTTCTGACAAAGTTTGTTGTTTCTGTATTTTTCTGTATGCAACATATTTTTTTTTCTCTGTCTTCCTTAAAGGGTACATTTTTTCTTAGTTTTTTAGAAATTTTGTTATGATATGTCTATTTTTCTGTTTACTGTTTATTCTGTTTTTGGGTCCTTTGAACTTCTTTGAACTATGGTTTGTTGTCTTTCATTAATTCTCAGCCATAATCTCTTCAAATATGTCTGTATCCCAGTTCTCATCTTCTGGGATACCAAATAGACTGTTTGGAATAGTCCCTCTGTTCTTCGATTTCCTCCCTCCTTCTCTCTCTCCCTTGCTCCTCCTCTCTCTCTCTCTCTCTCTCTCTCTCTCTCTCTCTCTCTTTCTCTTTCTCGTTCTTTCTGCTTCAGTTCAGGTAATTTCAGTTTACTTCAAGTTCACCAATTTTTTCCTCAGTTGAGTCCACTCTGCTAATGTGCCCATTGAGGAGATTCTTTATTGCTGATATGATATACATATATTTTTATTTCCAGCACTATCATTTTTCATTTTAATAGTTTCCATCTCTATTGATATTGCCCATCTATTTATGCATGCTATTTACTTGTACCATTAGAGCCATTAGCATTTTAATTATAGACATTTTAAAATCCTTGACTAATAGTTTCCCATTCAGGGTAATTTCTGAAACAGGTTCTGTCAATTATATTATCTCTTTTTTAATTTTTTATTGTGTTACATGTATACATATCTCCCCATTTCCCCCCCCCTACCCTGCATCTCTTGAATAAAAAAAAATCATTTTGCTTTATGTGTCCTGCAATTTTATACTGAATGTAAGACATCAGCTATTGAAGAATAGTAAAGACTGAGGTCTACAGTATTTATACCCAGTCGTGGGTATGCATATTCCTTTTTAAGGCAGTCTAGGAAATTGAGTCAATCTACTCAGTAGCTGTCCTGGGTTTTGGTTTTATCGCAGATGGTATGTGCAGTCTATGTAACATAGACTTCAGATTCTTCCAATGGTGGGATATTGAGCCTTCTGTTTAGTATAGGTCCTGGTATGATAGATGATTCTCATTATTCTTGTTCAAACCTTGGCCCTCAATATGTATTCTCCAGAGATAGGGTCTCTGTACTTTTGCACCTTTCTATATAATAGTTGGGACTGTTATTTAATACTCTATTCTAGTTTTGTGGCGGTATCAGAATGAGGGCTGCTAGTTCTCCCGATCCATCCTCAAACTGAAGAAATCCTGGACTCATGTTTGAACCCTACTCAAAGTTCTTCCAAGTCCGTTCTATGGAATTTATTGCTCTCATTATTTCTGTTTTCAAGTTATCATGATTAAAAAACTGTGGTGAGTAGGTGTGACAGAAGTTTGGGGAGGAAAGCAGGGATCCATTACCCCTGTTAAGGAGGTTTACTTTTTACATAGGGGCATGAGAAAAATAGAAACATTTAACAAGAGTCAGATCTTTGAAGAATTCTTATGAATTTCAATAATGTTTAAGAATCTCACCTACTTGAAGCATTACTATTTTGTTGTCATAAATATTTAAAGAAATATCAAAAGAACAGGATGTTTCAGGGAAAGAATTATTAGTTCAATGGCATATAAACCCTTCTGCACTTCTGAAAGTAACAGAATCCCAAGAGAAACCTCTTGGTTTGAGAGACTTTGATGATTGTGGGAAGTTATAGTCCTCAGAGAGTCATGTGTGTGAAGTATTTGCGAACTATGGCATTAGAGAGAATAACAGAAAGGAAGGATGGATAAATTAATATAAATCTTAGAGAGGGTTATTTATTTGTGTTTAAGTAAGAATGGCTGTTCTTTTAATGTGGCCTTCCATTTTTTTTTTTTTTTTGTATCCACATCTGGGCTTTGGCATGTGTATTTTATCTTCTCAAATTCCTTGTCCTTGCTCATTCCATGAAATAAAAGTATGCCTCGCTTGATTCAAGGCATAGAGATAAAACCTTGGAATACCATTATCTTAAGTAGTGGCTTCTCTGATGTAGATACATGTTTCAATTATTTATTGCTACATAAAATATCAGCTAAGAATTTAACTGATTTAAACGATTATTTATTATTCCCCAAGATTTTATATTCTGGAACTCAGGGAAGCTCTTCTTCTCTCTGTGGCACTGGTCGAGATCACTCAATTACCTTTTTATACCTGTGACTGTACCAAAAAGTGTAATAAAGCTTTCCTGACATGTTTGGCTGCTCACTTCCTCTCTGCTTGGGATCTCTTTTTATCTGTTCTCCCCTCATTCAGTATCACAACACAATTATCTTTACGGCATGATGGCTGGCTTCTCTAGAGAGAGTAGAACATGCCAAGCTTTTATAGTTTAGGCCTGCAAGTGGCATCGCATCACTTCTGTTATAGTCCAATAAAGTCAAGTTACAAGGGCAACCCAGATCCAGAGGGAGGGTAAGCAGATTCTGCTTTTTGATGGGTAGAACAGAATGTGTGTCAAGATGGGAAGGCATTAATGGCAGCCATATTTTAAGTCTGTACACTAGAAAGTAAAAGCGACTGTAATTACAAAAATAAAATTGTCTCACCCCAGAAGCAAGAGAGTCCTTGGAAGAGCCCCAGTCATTATTCCTCAAATTGCTTCAAGAAACATTCCAGAGTCATCCTTAATTAAAGGAAGGATGAAGAGAGGAATCAATGAGCTTCAAGGGAGGCAGAAAACAAACAAACAAACAAACAAACAAACAAAAAAAACACACAAAAAGAACAGACACTGTTATATTCAGTAGCTTTGTGTAGAATATAGTCATACGGAACCATTCAACAGTCTGAGACTTCTCAGAGAACTGTTTGTAAGTAATTTATAACCTGTTGTGATAGTTAATTTTATGTGCCATCTTGACTGGACTAAGGGCTGCCCAGATTTCTAGTAAAACTTTATTTCTGGATGTGTCTGTGAGGGTATTTCTGAAAGATATTAGCATTTAAATTGGTAGGCTCCTAGATCACATAGCCCTTCCCAATGTGGGTAAGTATCATCTGATCCACTGTGGGCCTGAATAAAATAAAAAGAGTAGGTTCATTTCAATTTAAACTGCAACACCCATCATCTCTTGCCAGTGGACAACATAGGCAACTCTGATACTCCTGCCTGTGAACTAGGACTGAATCACCCCACAGACCTCACTGGTTCTGCAGCTTGCAGACAGTAGATCATGGGACTTCGGAGTCCCCATAATTGCATGAGCCAATACCTACCAGCCTCTCTCTCTCTCTCTCTCTCTCTCTCTCTCTCTCTCTCTCTCTCTCTCTTTCTCTTCATACACACACCATACACACACCTTATTGGTTCTGTTCCTCTGGAGAAACCTGACAAATATGCCTGCTTGCCAACCAACTTTTCTTTTATTAAGAAGATTTAAAAGCACTTATGAAATTATGTAGGCTTTTATATCTACTCTGGACATTAGATTATAATTTAACACTTAAGTTTACCACAAATTTGATCCTTCTCCTCTTAATTTTTATACATGCCCTGTATATGTTGCCACTTTAGGCATATTAGGAAATGTGAAATGAAACAATTACCCAAATGCTGATTTATGCAGTGTGACATGTCCTATCAATATATATGGCAGAGTTGATCATAATCTAGATATATCTTGTTTTATGTGTTTGTTTGCTTTTTCACTGTCTCCAAAACAGATGCTAAGCATTTGCTCTCATATGGGTAGACCACTGTGATAATGTGGCAGATATTTCAGGAATATTTCTTGAAGCTGGAGATTCACTTAAATTGGCATATGTGGTAATGATGATAGGGCACCGTTTTGCATACATTAGTACTAGAAAATTATAATATGTGGGGAGCTTTAAGAGAAACTTTTGAATTCAAGAAACTAAGTACAATGTCTCTCATGAGACAATTATTCCCTAAACTTGTTAAATGATTTAGTGTTTGCTTAAGCTATGACAAGAAATCTTCAGATTATACTAGGAATAATATTAAAAGTTCTTTTATTTCATTTAATTTCATTATTATTTAAGGCTTGGACTTAAATTTGGTCAAACTGGTTTAAATTGTACCATCAGTAAAAAAGATAATTGGGTAAAATGGTATGGGAGTTGGTGAGTTTTGACCCTTTAAAAAGACAGACAATTATGCTTGTTTCAGAATTGAATACATGACTTAACAGATATCCCATTTGATTATTCATTTTTTCCTTTGTTAAGAGCCTGTTTTGATATTTTTTAAAATATATTTTATTGATATTTTTACAGAGAGGGAGAGAGATAGAGAGTTAGAAACATCGATCAGCTGCCTCCAGCACACCTCCTACTGGGAATGTGCCCGCAACCAAGGTATGTGCCCTTGACCGGAATTGAACCTGGGATGTTTCAGTCTGCAGGCCGATGCTGTATCCACTGAGCCAAACCGGTTTTGGCTTGTTTTGATATTTTACAATGTCTTGGGCACAAAATATGGTCACTTAATGTCTATGGAGTCGTTATTTAAGAACACCAATTTCTTTTGTAAAGTGTGTTATTTTAAAAATGAGGTGATCATACCTCTGTGTGCAAGATTATATAAATCCCTTGGAAATAACCATCTCATATCAGGGAAGATTTTTGATTTACCTTTAAGGCAACTTCACAGTAACTATTGGAAAGAATTTTGAAAAATATTTTTCACAATTATGTAACCAAAGGTAACCTTTTTTTTTTTTTATCTGTTGCAATTTAGCAGAGTTGGAAAAGGGGATAGGGGAGGATGGTGAAAGAAAGGATATTAGAAGTTATTGAGAAATTGTCTTAGGACTCTATAATCTGACTATTCTAAAATACTTAAATAAAAACAAATTATAACTGGACCATTAGATGAGTATTATTAATATCAGCCAATTATATTTTATTTGCATTTTAAAATAAAACATTTTAAGTTAATGCTCATTCTATAAGTTTATGTTTTTAAAGTTACCATACTGTATTGTTAAAGGTTTGCTGTTGGGTTTTAATTTAAAAGAAAGACATATGCTATTGTATATTGCTTTTAAAATTGAGGCATAATTGAATTTGATTTGGAAAAGAGATGATGACTTCATTTTCTAGCTAACATCTAGTTGATTGCACATAGGTGTTTTCCAAAACAGCTTTTCTGCCCCTAAAATTGCATGAGGTTGGAAGTAAGGTTTGTCGTATTTTATCTAGAAATATTGGAAAGAAGGAATTGGTTGATCTATATAAAAAAGTTAGTCACTAGATTGTTTTATTGAAATGCCATTGCAGAGATCAAATTTTTTATCTTTACTCCTGTCTATATCCACATATATATGCAAATAAAAAAAACATGAAACCTTTTCTCTTAGGGTTTTCTCACATCTAAATACAGACTGTTAAGTCCATCCACATTTCTTTTTCAGCTGCCTTAATCTTTCATGAAATTTAAATGGAAGGGCTTCATCTTGAATAGTATAGTGTGAGTTTGCATTATTCAAAGTTAATTTATATTTCAAAAATTTCTATACTTAAGCTGTTACCTGAATTTTTCATAGAAAGTTCACTTTTATAAAGGAAAGAATGGACTTAATTTAAACTATCAAATATGATTTGGAAACAAGTTTACATGCAGGAGGCATACAGTTAAAAGGACTCCTATTATTCTTTCTCATTCCTGAAAATGACAGTGTGCTATATAAGTGAGGTGGCATTGAATTGATAACCAGCACTGAGGGAAATGCAGCAATCCTGAGACATTTCTGTGGATGTAACCTCGGGATCAGGACCAAGGCTGGTCTACCCCGACAAGATCTGGTCTGGAATGTGTGGGCTTTTGACTTCATGCAGAAAAGATTTTATGCTTCAAATCTAGGTGAGTTTGAGAGTACACTTATTAAAGCTGGGGACAGTGACACAAAGGAAAGGCATAAGATAGAAGAAGTAAGATTATAGCAACAAGAGTGGGTCTAGGCAACACTTCCTTGGCTCCTGAGAAAGAAAGCCACAGAGGCAGAAGAAGTGAGCCAGCTGGGCTGTGTGGACTCAGTAAATAAGGTAAAAGGAAGAGGCAAAAGGAAGGCCCTTGGAGACAGGTCACAATCCTATTTATTCCTTGAAAGTAACTATAAAAAATAGGTAGTTAAGTATTACAGAGCACACCAGTTAGAGAGAGTACAGATTAGTTCCTTCCTCAAAAAATTGTTGGGTACCCCAGCTTAACACATCTGATTTATTTCCTCTGCCCTTTTTTCCATGGTCTTAACTTTTGCCTACTCCTTAAGAACTTCCTAAATTTCACCCCAGTAGTCACAATATTAAGTTGAATCCCATAAGGCCATGTTTATTTTCTCACTTATTAGTATTTATTTCATTTGCAATACATTGCATTGATATGAAGTTGGTTTACTCCTATGTCATTACCATGATGTCTGTTATGGTTGTGAAACCTGGACTCTCTGCTCCACTAGATCATGGCTCATCCCACTACTTTGGTTGTTAGAACCTGTTTGTTTTGCACTTTTCTTCTCCTTATTTCTCTGTACATTCATATGTCTTCAAAAGGATTGTTCTGATACTGATAAAATGCTCCTGTTTTTACTATTTTAATAATATACAAAATTTCCAAATATCCATATCCATATAATTAAAGTAACAAATTCTATAACCAAGACACAGCATGCATTTACTTATAAACTTAGTTCAGTTTTCCCCCTACAATACAATTCAATGCATCACATGACATAATAATATTTAATATTATACTTGAGAAAATAATTCCATTTTTCTGGGCCTCAGTTTTCTCATATATAAAATGAAGTCTCGGTGCTATATCCCAAATGAATTTTGATAATCTCCTCCCCCACCTACAATAAAAGGAGATGGAAGTATAATGAATTAATTTGCAGACTCCAAAGTTTACCTTATTTAATCAGAACAAGTTTTGACTTTTTTATTTTATATGTTGGGCTTCTGGGGAAGTTTTCACTTCAACTAAATTTGTGAGAATGGAAAAAAAAAGTATGAAAATCATAGCACTGAATAATTGTAAAGACGATCTTTAGAACTTAAATATAAAAGAAAGATGCAAAAGGAAGGAAGGAAGGAAAGAAGAAACATGATCAGAATGATATTTTTAGAATGAAAACACTAACATGTATCAGCATATGTCATTGGATGTCTATGTTTTTGTACTGTTTGTAGTGACAAAAAAGAAAAGAAACTATTTTTTTAAATTTTTTATTAATGTATTACATGTATACATATATTCCCATTGCCCCCCCCCCACTCCCATGCATACCCTAACCACCCACAGTGTCTTGTGTTCATTGGTTATGCTTATATGCATGCATACTAGTCCTTTGGTTGATCTCTTATCTACCCCACCTCTCCCTAACCTTCCTGCTGTAATTTGACAGTCTATTTGATGCTTTACTGCCTCGGTATCTATCTTTTTGTTCATTAGGGTAACTGCTTTTTTAATAAGGGTATTCTTAAATATTTTGTAGTTTGTTCATACCATGGAATATTGAGGTTATTACAATGAATGGTGTAGATTAATAATAGCTGGCTTGGATACAAAGTTGACAAAGAAAAGCAAGATACAGAGAACTACCGTATAAAATAGAGTTTTATGAAACAAATAGAAAATATATAACTTTTGTATACATAGTAGTATGCACATTTATATGTTATATGTAGATATTAGATATCATACTTAAATCTATAATCTATATATATAAAAGCCTAAGCAACGAAATGACTGAAAAGCCTATTGACTGGTTGTTGTGACAGGCACTGACCATCAAGAGGCGGATATTGAATGCAGGAGCTGCCCCCTGGTGGCCAGTGCGCTCCCACAGTGGGAGCACAGCTCATCTGACCAGTGGGCACTAAAGGCAGGGCTCACAGCTGGTGAGTTCCATTGCCTCAGCGGGAGCCTCTCTAGGTTGGGACGGTTTGGGTGCGAGCCCACGGATGGTGGCATTGGACTGCCGGTTTCTGCCCAATCCCCATAGGTGCACCAGGCCTCTAGTTTCTTTATGAAAATACAGAGAAACATATAAACTAAAACATATAAAGTTGTGAAAATTTTATACCTCAGAGAATAACTAGTTGAGGCAGGATAAGAGTGGGAATAGATAAGAAGGAATGAGATAAGAGATAAAGAGGAAGAGGAAAAATAAAATTAGGTTTATTATTCTAAATAAAATTTTAAGCAAGTCTGTAACAATAATTATGAGTTCAACAGTAAAGGCTTTGAAGTTAGAATTAGATACTCAAGTAGAATTGGGTCTAAAACACTACAAAATATTTCCCTTAGCCACACTTCCTTAGAATTTTTTACCTTAATAACTTAAGGAAAAATAACTGAAAAAAAAAGATGATGATAGCTTTCATATATTTTATTTTAAATGACAGTGCTAGACCTTGCTGTCAGCTGGGCACCAGCCCACTACTGATTTAGGGCTTTGAACCGTGTTTGCCAGAATTCCCTTTCCTACCTGAGGATTCATCTTTATAAACAAGAACTGGATGAGAGTTAAAGCAGAAAAAAGTAGAGCCATCATTCTGGGCAAGCTGTGTGGATCAACCACAGCAGCTTCAACAGTCATTGTGCCCTCCATCACAGATATTCCATCAGCTCTGACTCTATAATCACAGGCATATTTTCAGACTCTTCTGAGTTCAGGCTCCCTTGCCCACATTCTAGTGTTCTGACCGAGATATTCATATTGACTCTCTGACCTTCGTGCCAGCTTGGTGGAACTTCCTATTATAGTGGTACCTCGAGATACGAGTTTAATTCGTTCCGTAACCTTGAGGTGTGAGAAACTATGAGACTCTCGAGTCTCAGTAAACTGGTAGGTTGTGTGCAGCCGGCCGAAGTGCGTGATTACTCCTATCTCAAATGTTGCTTGTATTTCAAAGCAAAAATCGCTTGCTCGACTGCTCATATCTCAAAAATCTTGTATGTTAGGGCACTCGTATCTCGAGGTACCACTGTATTGTGGAAGTCCCTTGGGTTTATTCTGTGTTAAACCCAAGTGCATAAAGTGACTTCTTATTTCCTGACAGAGTTCTGGCTGATGGAATTACATATGAGTAGTATGGCTAAATATGAAGAGTTCTCATAAAGAAAATAGAGTAAAATTAAAATAATGATCTTAGTAGAAGAATCAGCCAGTGATATAGTTAAGAGCTGAGTGATGGGAGCACCCAACTCAGAGTGAGGCAGTATGAGTGTCTTGCATTGTTAGTAAATAATTGAAAAAGTTATAAAATTAGCAAAATTTCATTCCACTTCTTATTATCATGAGCTCCATGATTCTAAACTATGTCCATGATTCCAAACCGCCTCCCTCCCCCACATTAGGTGAGCCTTTCCTAAGGCTCTCTGTTCTTTTAGTTCATCATTGGAATAGAAAAATTATGGATCAAAGCATATATATGAAAATTGCTCCTTGTCAATTAGAATTTCACTGTAAGTTGTTTAAATGAATTATGATATCTACATAAAACGTGCATCAATTAGAAGTGGTTATTAAGGGATTGTCAGACTGGGAACTTGGGAAAAAGACTAGACAAAAAGATAAACAATATTTATGTTAAGAAAAATCTTAGTAATTGAAATGTTACTGTTTTGTTAACAAAGTTAAACTTAGTGCGGTAAGTAGATTCATAGGATTTTAGTAGATGAAGTTAAGTATTTCATCCTGAGTGATAAAACTATCCAGATTGTGAGAGGAATAATGAGATCATCTTAGCATAATGTCAATATATATTCCATCCATATTACTTTCCTTATTTTATATTCAAAAAGAACTTACTGATTATAATTTATCTAACCAAGTAAATTTATCTAAAGGTTCTTTTATTTTAATTGGATCTATTGAGGGTGACATTGGTTAATAAAATTATATAGGTTTCAGGTGTACAATTCTATAATACATCAACTGTAATTTTGCCTAACTGTTGAAATATTCAGGTGGACTTAGAATATTCTGAACTTGAGTAAGTTATTACTTACTGTAAATATTTAAAAATCTTGTTCTTTGTTTTATTTTAGTTACTAATAGTCACTCATCTGGTCTAATTATTCCTGGAAATTTAAGAGCAAAGGTGTGGAAATTCAGCAATATATCCTTACTTTCAGAAATGTTTCTGCTAGTTTTGCCAGAAAATTCTATCTAAGTTCAAAGCTGGCTTAGCCAGTTCCTAATTCTATATACTTTCTATTACATGGTGCTGCTATTCATCATCCTGACAAGGTCTGTAGAAAAGGGTATTATTCCTACTTTACATCTTAAAATGTACTTTTTGCCAAATAATAAACAAAAATGGTCAGGTATATATTTTGAGTAGAGCAAAAAATAATTAAGTTCATTCATTATTTTAGATTATTTTATTTTATTTTTTAAATTTAAACTTTATTGTTCAGATTATTTCAATTGTTTCTCTTTTTTCCCCCATAGCTCCCTCTATCAGGTTCCCACCCCACCCTCTGCCTTTACCCCCACCCACTCATCCATAGATGTACGATTTTTGTCCAGTCTTTTTCTGCATCCCCTACACCCATTTATACCCAAGAATTGTCAGTCCAGTTTCTTTCTATGACTCTGATTCTATTATATTCAGCAGTTTATTCTGTTCATCAGATTTTTTTTATTCACTTGACTTTTAGGTTTACTTGTTGAGAAATATGTATTTGTTGTTCACAATTTTTATCTTTATCTTTTTCTTCTTCTCCCTCTTCTTAAAGAGTACCTTTTAGCATTTCATAAAATACTGGTTTGGTGGTGATGAACTCCTTTAGCTTTTTCTTATCTGTGAAGCTCTTTATCTGCCCTTCAGTTCTGAATGATAGCTTTACTGGGTAGAGTAATCTTGATTGTAGGTTCTTGCTATTCATCACTTTGAATATTTCTTGGCACTCCCATCTGGCCTGCATAGTTTCTGTTGAGAAATAAGCTGTCATATGGATCCTCCCTTGTAGATAACTGTTTTTCTCTTGCTGCTTTTAATATTCTCTCTTTGTCTTTTGCTCTTGTTATTTTAATTATGATGTATCTTGGTGTGGTCTTCTTTGGATTCCTTTTGTTTGGGGTTCTCTGCACTTTCTGGAATTGTAGGTCTATTTCTTTCACGAGGTGGGGGAAGTTTTCTGTTATTATTTCTTCAAATAGGTTTTCAGTATCTTGCTCTCTCTCTTCTTCTGGCACCCCCATGAATCAGATATTGGTATGCTTGAAGCTGTCCCAGAGACTCCTTACACTATCTTCATATTGTTGGATTATTTTTTCTTGAGTGTTTTTTGCTTCTTTGTATTTCAAATCTTTGACTTGATTTTTGCATTCCTCTAGTCTGTGTTATATCTCTGTATAATATATATTTTTTATTTCAGTCAGTATATGTTTAATTTCTAGTTGGTCCTTTTTCATATCTTCGAAGGTCTCACTAAATTTATTGGTCTTTTCTAAGAAATTCTTTAAAAACCTTATAAGCATGGTTTCGAACTCTATATCCAGTCATTTGCTTTCCTCCAGTTCTTTCATTTGTGACCTGTTTCTTTGTCTCCACATTTTGACTGCTTTCATTAGTTGATAGAGTAGCTTTGTGTGTGAGGTGTTCTATAGGGCCCAGTGGCTCAGCCTCCCCAGTTACCTGAGGTGGACACTCTTGTTGTACTCCTTTGTGGGCTGTGTGTTCAGTCTTGTTGTAGTTAAGCCTTGATTGTTTTTGTTATCACTGGGAGGAATTGACCTCCAGGCCAATTGACTGTGGGGATCAGCTGTGTCTACGCTGGAAGAACTTCTGTGTTGGAGACATCTTTATGAGACAAGACTTGCAAAAGCCTCTTTGTTCAGCTTGGATGGGGTGGAGTTTCAAGGTGGAGCAGACAGCATTGGTTTCCCATTATCCCTGCCCTCATAAGCCCTTGTATCTCAGTGTCCCATGGTAATTGCTGCAAGCACCTATGAGAGAAAGCCTCCCTCAAGTTTTGCCAGCTGCTAGACAATCCAGTTATTCCTTAAATCCAGTCTGGGTCCTCAGTGTCTTACCTGAAACTGGAGTTTCAGTGCAATTGGGAGCTTCTGTCTCCCTCCCACTTGAGAAAGCCAGCCGCACACTCAGTTGCCAGTCCTCTCTGCACAGGTGCATCTCAATACCTCTACCTCCTGCAGCTCCTCTGAGTTTCAGTGTATTTTTCTCTCTTCTTCTAGTTGTAGATTTTCCACTTAGCCAGAACTTCCAGTGGTTCTAAATGATGTCCGTTTTGTCTTTTAATTGTAGTTTTGAAATTGTTGTGCAAGGCAGCAGTTTAGGTGTTTACCTATGCTGACATCTTGGTTTCTCTGCTACTTTAGATTATTTTAAATGAAAGGTCATATCTGGTTCCAATGAAGAAATCTCAGTGTAAAGGAGAATAAAATATGTGCATATCTTTGATCACTTCCTTTAGAAATACCAAATTTTAGGATCTAAATAGAGTCTGCTTTGCTCAAGGAGACTTTTCTTGGTCTATATTTTGGATTACTTTGTATCCTTTAATCCTAAAACAGCTGTCTTCTCTTTTTTTCTTATTATTCCTGTTCTCTGGCACATACTATATGGTTAGGTTGTTTCTGCAAAACAACCGTAATATCTGTTTCACCATCACTAAATGATATTTCCTATGTATGTATGTATGTATGTATGTATGTATGTATGTATTATGTTAGTAATCTGTTTGTTGGAGGAAAAAGACCACTTCAATCAGCTAGCGAAGTGGAGTTTGTTATAAGAATACAAGAAGAATTCACAGGAATTTTCAGATGGTAACTTCAGTGAAATGGGACTCACTGGAAATAGAATTCAGGCAGATGGATGTTTCCTCTAGGCAAGTGGTCAGCAAACTGTGGCTCACTAGTTACATGCGGTTCTTTGGCCCCTTGCATGTGACTCTTCCACAAAATACCATGGTCTAGGCGAGTCTATTTTGAAGAAATGGCATTAGAAGAAATTTAAGTTTAAAAGATTTGGCTCTCAAAAGAAATTTCAATCGTTGTACTGTTGATATTTGGCTCTGTTGATTAATGAGTTTGCCAACCACTGTTCTAGGCCTCCAAATCTCTCTTTAATGAATGGCTTCCTTTCTGTGCCTTTAAGAGACAGCATAAACTTTGAGGCTTTTAGATGAAATCACATAAAAACAGTTTTTACTGAAAAAAAAAAAACAAACAGTGTTGGCAATACCATAAAGTTCAACCAAATATAATGACTAAAATTAAAATCCCTGCTTATGTGATCAATAGGAACAAACTAATTTGGTTGTTTTGTGGATTATATCAACCAATATATTTAAGTTGAACAGTTTCTGAAAACATTTAGTCACTATACAATGTTAGTGTTTATTATAACTTTTACTATATTTTTCTTTGTGTTCATGGTTCAGCTTGCACATGAATTTTGACTGGTCAAGACTGATTCCATTTTATGGTATATTTTTCTCCTATCTATACTACCACTGAACTCCCTAATACATCCATTGTCTTCACTTTCTCCTCACTTTTTCATTTTTAACTTTATGTAGGTTTCTTGAAAGCCTATGGTTTTGCTGATTTTAGGTCATTGACCACCACTTGTACCATACACCAGTAAGGGTTGAGGTGAAATAAAAGAGGTAATAAAAGAGTCATTCAGTACAAAGAATGGTTATGTGGGTGGGCAGTTTCTCTATATTTTGAAGAAATATATTTCAAAAACAATCAAATAAACTATCAAAAATAAATAAAGCATAACAGAAACAATGGAGGACTACAAAAAATTATGAGACATCTCTAACATAAAACCCCCCGAAATGCTATAATTAAGCTTTGTATATATAGTAAAAATATACTCTAAAAGTAAAGGCAAAGACACAATATTTATAGATAATTGGAAGATAAATTTTTTGAGAAAATTTGTATTCCGGACATGAATTAATAAAAAAAATTTGGAGAGGATTAAAAATGGCGACAGAGTAAGTGGAGGCTGCACAGACATGCTCCCAGGAACAAAATGAAAGTACAACTGAAATATAGAAAAACTTCCTGAATAATCAATGGAAAACTCACAGGAGAGAACCCTGACACCCGAGGACTGAAAGTGGAGACTGCATAGAGACTGTTTTTCTTAAAATATTGATGTTTATTGCATGTAATATTATCATATTTAAAATCTGTTTTTTTGAAAATAAAAATTAAAAAAGGACAGTGTTTGACACCAAAAATAAAAATGTTCTTCACTAGATGGTTTTGCTCCTAGATGAAATAATACCAAAAATGCATAAGTCTTTCTGAAAACAAAGGAGGGAACTTTCATTAACACATTTTATTAGGCTTCTATAACCCTAATATTAAAACTCTGATATAAAAACCTGATGACAAAATATTTAAAAATACAGATATAGAGGGGAAAACATCCTCAACAAAATGTAGTTAATTAATTTCAACATATAGAAGAATACTATATCATGTTCAAGAGGAATCCATGGTTAATTAATAACTAGAAAGCCTTCAATGCAAAGCTTCACAGAACAAGAGGGAAAAAAAATTGGACATTTCAATGGAAGGAGAAAAATCAATATTCAATTTCAATTTATGATACACATTTCTGGAAAATAGGAATTGAACGGAATTTCCTCAACTTGATAAAATACATATGTAAAAATTACATTTGTTAAGTGGTAAGAGATAAACCTCTTTCCCCAAATATCAGGAAAAACACAAAAATAGTTTTTCATCACTTATATTCAGTATTGTTGGAGTTTCTAGTAATAAACCATAAACAGAGATAAGAAAAAGAAAGGATTGCATAAAAATTAAAAATGTTATTATTTATAGGTGACATGATTATATAAGTAAAAAAATCCTAAGGAATCTATAAAACATTCTAAATCTAATAAATGAAATTAGCAAGATCACAGTATTTTATATCCTAGCAAATAAACATTAATAATTTCTTTATCAAAATATAAATAATAAAATTAACAGAACTATACTCATAATGCCAAAATATTTGCCTTTTCTGTATTAACCATAATAAAATTAGACATAAATCAGGAAAAATTAAAAAAACACCAAACAAAAAATAAACAAAGGGTATGAACATGCATTCAAACAGAAAAAATGTAAATTATAAAATATATGAAAATATCTTTAACCTCTGCAGTAATCAAAATGATTGCAATTTAAACCATAGCGAAATACTGATTTTCAACTCTCAGAAATCAACACTGAACATGTATCTTTTAATTCTATATTTAAATAATGTTTTATGTTACATATTATTAAAGATAAAAAAAATTATTGGCACCTGAGACCATTTTTCATGGAAAATAATTTAAATGTTCCCCTGATCTCTCTTATTTGAACCATTAATTGCTAATCACATGGTATTGTTTTACTCTGGTGCTAATTTAATTAAAATGAGTAGTAGTGTTCATTGTTTAACTTTACCACATACCATATACATATATATTATTTCCCCTATAGATATTTTGAGAAATAAGTTATTTGGAGCACAAATTAAAATTGAGGCATCAAGGCACAATTGTGGCTGTGCGGAAAATCATAGTAATGAAAACTGTCTGGCAGGAGACTTCTGTGGTTGGTGCTGCTCTTTTTTATAAGCAACAAATCAAGCCAAATGGAAGGCTGAGAGACAAAATAAAAATAGTGCCTTTCAGAAAGCAGCTGCAGTTGTCAAGAATTATGTTCGGTTTCTTCCCCTGTGATCTTTTATATAATTCTCAAAATATCTGTGAATTACAGAGATTAATATCCTATTTTAAAAATAATGGAATTGAACATTGGAGAAGAAAAATGACTTACTCAAGGTTGTTTAGTGACCCAGGGGCATAGTATCAAATCAATTCAGGTCTTACTCTCCTGGTAAGAAGTAAGTAATTCTATATCTCCAAAGATATATTTAGCAAAAATAAAATCACTGGAAATTGTAGCGTTTTGTAAAATAGACAGCTATATCATACATGATATACGGATGTACGGATGTCAGACTTCCCATGCCTTAATAGCTGGTGGTAATGGATGATGTTCAAGAACCAACCACTGAACTTTACTTGGAATCTCAATATTTATTCAATCTTCTGTGAAAAAAATTCCTTTCCTACCAATTTCTTTTTGTTGAAATTTGGGGGCCTGTAAGGGCTTGAAAATTGAGGTTCAGTGGGGTTCTCTCAACCTGATAGAGGACTAGAATTACCAGAATAGCAAATGTAAACAGAGTTCAATTTTCCATGGTGCTTTTTAGCTACCTTGTTAAGTAAGCTGATTAAATACAAATTCTGTAAGGGCATGGATCTTTTTCTTTTGCCTCCTGCTAGCTGATTTATATTGCACAAGCATAATGAAAAGTTATGACATATTATTACAAATGTAATGATCTTGTGTTCTTGGTTACTAACATCAAAATGGACAAATTTTATTTTATTTCAGATGTTATATTTGTGAATTGAAGAACACTGATATTAAGGAAATTAAATGGCTCTAACATTATTAGTGCATTTAAATTATTGAAAGAACAAAGATGCCAATTAGAAAACACTGATCATTATATAACCACAATTTAATTAGATGTTGACTTTTGTGTGGAATACTTGATTATCAACATAACCAGTCAAAAGTCAGCCCTTGAATAGTTTCTGCTCTTTCTAAATATATTTTTTTGGGTTTCACAGCCTATATCTAGGACCTTTGAAATATCCTCATATATAAAAAGATGTCATGATCTGAACTACTAGATGAATGACAAACAGCAGACTAGGGAGCTGGGGGAGGGAGCTGTGGGCCATAACTGGCCTGGGCACAATGGCACTCTGGGTCTTGCATGATTTGGGGCATGGCCAGCCTTCAAACAGACCCTGAGAGGAGGGAGGAGGGAGTCCCATTCATTGAGGAGTTGCCGGTGGTCAGCTTGCTGTCAAGCGGCATGCCAGCCAGGAATCCCATTCACCTGCACCCCAGACACTCCCTTGGGAGGGCAGTTAAGGCAACCAGGCCGGCAGGTGAGCTGTTAGATGTTAATCCCAGCTAGCAGGGTAGTAGCTAGGGGACAATCAGGCTGTCAGGCAGAGTGGTTAGGGGCAATCAGGCAGGCAGGCAGGCAGGTGAGTGATTAGGAGCCAGTAGTAACTGATTGTGAGAGGGATGTCTCAGATCAGAGAGGCTGCAGGCTGGGCTGAGGAACAACCTTGCAGTACATGAATTTTGTGCACCAGGCCTCTAGTAGGAAATAAAAGCTCTGAATGACAAATTTGGAGACCTGTATTAGAATTTTTTTTTAATATGTTTTATTGATTTTTTACAGAGAGGAAGGGAGAGGGATAGAGAGCCAGAAACATCGATGAGAGAGACATCGATCAGCTGCCCCCTGCACACCCCCTTCTGGGGATGTGCCTGCAACCAAGATACATGCACTTGACCAGAATTGAACCTGGGGCCTTTCAGTCCACAAGCCAACGCTTTATCCACTGAGTCAAACCGGTTTCGGCAGAATTTATTTTGTATCCAGCTAGTTTGAATTCAGACAGTTCACTTGAACATTGGCCTTCTGTTTTCTCAATTAGAAAGACGTGTATAATCTTGACACCCTTCATCAAGTTTCTCTCACCTTCAGTCACAAAGAAATATTTTCAGCTTCAAGAAAATCTCAACTTTTTCTTGCCTAAAGCTGTTTCACACCTTGTTTATGTGTTTGTTCTAATGTTTTGCCCTGAGTTCTTTACATGACCAGGCCCTCCTTTCATGATTTCTGATTGTGTGATCTCAGATAGGTCTTGTGATAAACTCATCTATGTAGGGCCCTTCCTAAATTAGAAAACACCTATGCAGACCCAGAGTGCCATCGTGCCCAGGCCGGCCAGGGTCCACAGCTCCCACCTTCTCTCTAGAATTCTCGATTGTGAGACTTTGCAAGACGTTTCTCTATTTTTAATTACATATTTATTTGTTTGCTGATTTCATTAGTCGCTTTCTCCTCCCACAAACTTAATTTCCACAAGTACAGAATCTAGGGTCTTATGTGTGTTGACTCATCTGCTCGCTCATCTAGAATTTCTTTTTATGGAGCAGTGGCTTCAGACAGAGTATTCTGGCAATGGGAATGCAGAACTCAAGTTCAAGCCTCTCAGGTCTCATCTCTGCCTGCCATTTAACATTTGCTCCCAGAGTTTGCACCATTCGTACTAAAATTACACGATTGTATGACTCTGAATACTACCTTTTTTTACATGGTATGTTTTTACTATAATTTATTGTAATTATAGGAGGAAGCCTGGGGTCAGAGTAAACAAAGAAGGTATTTGGACATCTGAATTTTAGCTATATTATTTGCTCAATTTGTTTGAACTTCAGAAGTAGTATTTGTTTATTCCATAACTACGATTCTAAGAAGGTAAATGTGCTTTAGTTCCCTTGCAGTGTATTTTTTAATTAGTTTACTTGTTTATACATTCATTTGTTTTAGCTTTTCGCACAATATTTTGCCAACTTACAGTTTTCTCTGAACTTATTGAATTTACTAGCTTTACTGCTACTAATAAGCCCTGGTTCTTTTTTTCCCTTCAATACAATATTGTACCCTTGTAATCAATGGATCTAAACTACTCATCACTAGAAAGGATTTGTTGAATGAATTTCTAAATGAAAGAATATAAGATTCTTCTTCCTGTCATCCAATTTCAACTTCTAATTTTATTTTATTTATTTATTTTTTATCAACCAAATAACAGTTATAAAACAAATGAGAGAAAAAAATTCTTTGTGTGTGTGTGTTAGTCCTCACCTGAGGATGTTTTTACTTTTGATTTTTAGAGAGAATGGAAAAAAAGAAGGGGAAAGGAGGAGAAAGAAGAGAGAGAAAGAGAAAGAGAAACGTGGATGTGAGATAGATACATCATTGGTTGCTTTTTCCACCCTCCCCTACTAGGACCAGGGATGGAACCTGCAACCCAGGTATGTGCCTTGACCGGAATTGAATCCAAGACCGTCGGGACATGGGCCAATGCTCTAACCACTGAGTGACACTGGCCAGAACGAGAAATGTTTCCTAATAATGCATTTATTACTACACACCAGGAATACTATCTCCTTAATTGCCTCTTTTGTATAAATGAAACTGGAACATTTAACTTACTAGATTTATTACTAACATCTATTTTTAACTGTAGGATGTTTATATTTTTCATCAATTTGGAATTATAATACCTGCTATGACCTGATATCCAGCAAATAAAACACCTTGGGTATGTTACTTTTCTCTCCTCAAAGTTTCATTTCTATTCTGTATTTGTAACATAGGATATCAAATTCTTCACACCATGGCTATTTTGAGAATTAAATAGAAAAGCGCGGGTGAAGAAACCTGACACTGCTTAACATGTGTTGTCATATTCACTATTTTAGTTTTGCACCACCTAAATTGCTTTTATTTCATAAGCAGTGCTTTTCTAGCAGTTTAGGCTATGGAGTTTATTTTGATTCCTATGTAAACCATCTATCTATATAATAGAGGAATGTTCAAATTAGCCAGTACACCATAACATCACCACCAAACAGCAGGAATCTGAGACTGCATGGTGCCTGGCTGAGGTGAGGGACCTTAGGCCACGCCTTCTGCGAGGCAGGGCTTGACAGGGGAGCTCAGGCTGCACTCCTCACCCTAGCACTGGGCTGGGAGACCTCAGGCCACCCTCCCCCCCCCCTCCCAGCCCAATTGGGCTTGATGGGGGTCCTCAGGCCACACCCCTTACCCTGGCGCCAGGCAGAGAGTCTTCAGGCCATGCTCCCTTGCCCCAGCGTGGGGCTGGGGGACCTCAGCGTGTGCCCCCTGTCCAGCAGGGCTTGATGAAGAACCTTAGGCCATGCCCCGCCCCACCTCAGTGCCAGGCTGCATGACAACAGGCTGTGCCCCCTGCCCAAGGGGACTTAATGGGAGACCCAAGACTGTACCCCTCACCCAGAGACAGGCTGGGAGACCTGAGGCTGCACTCCTTGCCTGGTGCTGGGAAGGGGGACCTGAGGCTGCATCCCCCACCTGGAGGGGCTTGATGGGGGTGAGGCTGGCTGGTGCTGGGTCTCCTGCATTTTTGAAGTGCATGTGGGTAGTGGGTAGGGACTTGTCTCTAGGTCCTACGGCATGCTCAGACTCTGACAAGAGGAAGGTTTTCATATACATTTTACTAATTTTCTTTTATTTCTGACACTTCTATTATAGAGAAAGGGCAAATAGCAATATTAAAATATTTCCTCTAATTTCCTTTTAATGTGTATGAATTTCATGCACTGGTCACTAGCTTTTAAATATTACTCTCTAAATTTTTCTCTTCATCTCTTGTATATTTTACTTTATGATGCTGTCCTAGTAGACACGAGATCATGTCATGTCACATAAAATAGAGCTTTAATATTATTTGCATTTTGTTTTGTTGTTTTCTGGATAACTTCCTCATCCTGATGATACTAAAATGGAAGACATTTTTCCCTCTCTGTTTGGTGTGTGTTATTTTTGTTCATACATTTGGTGGGGGGCAGAAGGGGGGCAAGAAGAATGGAAATAAGTAAGCAACAGGACAAGGGCTGGTCCAGAACTATTTTGAGAGTACCAGTGAATCAGGAAGAATTGTGTACTTTAAAATAGAATCTCCTGTGCCCCATTCCTTAGTGAACAATTTCTTGCTAAGCTAACCCATCCAGTGACAATCTTCATATTAATCAAATTTACTACATTGCACCTGCTAATAGTAATGAATCATAAATAAGGCTTATTCTCGATCAGATTTTCTTTCTAATTTTAAACTAGTTGGTTATATGATTAATTCTACTACCCATCACAATACTATTAGGTCTATTCTAATGTGTGAAAAAACAATTTTATATGTTATACAAAGCATGATTTTAACTTATACATTGATGAAAAGAATCCTGGAAGCATAGTTTTCTAACAACCTGCTGCATTTCTTCATGTTTATGTAGATAGTTATTTTTAGGAATCAGAAAAAAGGTATAAGCTACTTAAGAAATAACACCTTCTCTTGTGTGCAAAGTAAAACCAAATGAGAATTGGAAATGAAAAAATTTTAACATTTATCTGAAATATTCCAGTTTTTAAAATAAATGTACTATCAGTGGTAGATTCTATTGCAAATCTGTTTTAAAATAGTTTGGAAAACAGAAGCTAATTTTCACAATTACAGCGATGCTATTTTTTTTTTAGCAAAGTCATGCCATTCCTGCTACTAAAAAGACATAGTACTTTATATTTACATATGCTGAGAGTTAAAAATGAATTTTTAAACTAATTTTTGGGAAAACAGATGAAATTCATTTGTGATCCTAGAGGCCTGGTACACAAAATTCATGCATAGCAGGAGGATCCCTCAGCCTGGTCCGCACCCTCTCCAATTTGGGATCCTGTGGGGGATGTCCGACTGTCTAAACTGGCAGTCAGGCATCCCTTTTGCAATCCAAGACCACTGGCCCTTAACCACTCACCTGCATGCCTGTCTAATGCCCCTAACTGCTCCCCTGTCTGTCTGATCACCCCTAACCACCTATGCCTGCCTGCCTAGTTGCCCCTAACTGCCTCTACCTGCCAGTCTGGTCATCCCCAATGGCCCTCCCCTGCCAGCCTGATTGCCCCTAAACCCCTGCCAGCCTGATCTTACCCCTAACTGCTCTCCCCTGCCGACCTGATCACCCCTAACTGCCTCTGCCTCAGCCTCCATCACCATGGCTTTGTTCAGAAGGAAATCACCATCTGGAAGATGGCTGGTTGACCCAGTCTAATTAGCATATTACCCTTTTATTAATACAGATGATGTATCTACTTAGATTCCATCTAATGTTCAGACTCTGCAATATTTGATTTACAAATTAAAATTCTTTTTAAAAAATGATTTTGCAGCTACCTCCAAGAAGCAGTAATCACGTTATTCCCTACTGGGCTGATTATTTAAATGTGTTCTTTAAAAAACTGTTGGCATTTTCATCATACACACTTGTATAACGTAACTTATTTTCATTTTTCTTTTCAACATTTGTGCATGTCTATGAAATGGGGAATTTGTAAAGCTGGTTCAAAGAAAAATAGTGTGTACTTATTATAAGTGATGAGGAATTTTTTAGATATAAAGGGGAGTTATGTTGTATTTACTTTTTAAGCTAATATTTTAAATTTGTTCAAGTTAACCTTATTCAGTCAACATAAATAATGTTATTTGGTTTCAAATTAATTTATACAGATGTACTTCAGGGTAAGGCCAAGTTCCACTAATATATGATTTTAAAAACATATTGAGGAAATAATTCCATTAAAACATTTGCAATTATTAAAATAAACTTATATTTTGAATTGTATATGATATAGGAAATGCTCCTAAGATATTTGGAAAGTGGTGAAAGGTTACAATTTTAATAAAAGAGTAATCTTTAGTATTATAGGCAAAACAATTTTTAGAATAGTGTTGAGGTTGGAAATAAATCAAGGTGCAGAATGGGAATCAGTGATTGTGTTGTCAAAGTAACTCTCCAAATTGAAAAAAAAAATCATTGAGTGATTTGACATATAGAAGCATAGTGATGCTCTACCCGGTTTGGCTCAGTGGATAGAGCATAGACTTGTGGACTGAAAAGTCCTGGATTCGATTCTGGTCAAGGATACATGCCCACATCTCTGGCTCAATCCCCAGTAGGTGGCATGCAAGAGACAGCCAATCAATGATTCTCTCTCATCATTGATGTTTCTGTCTCTCACTCTCCCTTTCCTTTTCTCTCTGAAATCAATAAAAAGATATACATACATAATTAACACAGTAATTACTCTCTACATTCTAGAAATAACATTTAGGGATGAGAAGTTGAGTTTCAGGTGATCAGGCTCTTCTCATAATTAGGATTTATGATTTAGATTGAAAGGCAAATTTTTAAATTTAAGGCATATCTTTAACTTTTTATCCTTAAGTATTAGCTTTTACTATTTAAATAAAGGGCAAAAGAATTAATTTATGTGCACAAAGGTTTTTTGTTCATTTGGTTTTTGATATCCAAGCATAAATGAAAAAATAATTTTTCTTAGGACAATAATTCCTACAATCTGAAAATTATTTTTTTGCCCAATATTATATTGCTGAAATACATCCAAGTTGATTTTGTAACTGTAAATTCAATTAATTTATTTCTGAATTTTAGAAGAATCTTTTACATTTTTTATTTTGAAAAATTGGTGGGTATAAAATAATACATTTTCGTTTTATTGCCTTATTTTCTAAATTCTGTGATTTACATCTGTTCTTGATGATTGGTTATTCCTCTTTTTTCTTTGAAAAGCATGTTTTTATCTTTAACCCATTGCTTTTTAAAATTTTTGATTTCAATAGTTTTTACATATTCTAAATCTGAATCACAATTTGCTTGTTTATTACTTTTTTAAGATGTCATGTTTTTGGTCTGACTTTAAGCATTAACAAGTAATTGCTAAGAAGAGACACCTCAGTTATTATGGAAAGGGAACTCAGTTTGCTATTTGGAAACCCCGTTCTACTTTTATCTCTAAGAGTCCCTGATTTCTGGCCATCTTTTTATTTGTTAGTTTTACCTCAGTATTAAGAAGTTATAGTAGAAGTCTCTTAGTTACATAGCATAAAGAATATTGGAGAAAAGGAAGAAGTATTTCAAAAGTTCTGTTTTGAAGTAAAACTTTTTGGTACATAGTAACTTTATAAAACATGAACAACATATACATCTTATAGAAGACTTTCTGAAGATCACAGGCACACTTGTATTTAAGGGGCCATGTCATGGGTAGATGAAATAGTATGTCTCTTCACTTATCAAGGATTCTGTCCTTTTCTAAACTATTGGATTTTATTTTCACCTGCTGTCCGTTTTCCCCAAATTTCCCTTTATCACAGAAACAGTCAGCAATCACTTGTTGTGCTATTAGCCCTGGAAGTAGGTAGAGGTTCCACGAAACTATGAATCACTGAATTGATTCTTTTAGGTCTTGTAGCTTCCCTAGAGCAGTGCCGAAGCCAGAACCTTCAAAGTTGATCCCACAAAACAACTGACAAGCAAGCATGCTTTCAAGTATGTTTTTTGAGTAGATTCACTAGCAGCCTTGAGGAAAAACCGTAATAACTTTTATCATCAAAAGATTCTGTTAGTTACTATAGCTTCCACATACTTTAGTCAGTGTATAAAAGATTATTCCTTATTGAAACATGACACTTAATATGTTACTATCTTGGGATATCATTCCTTCATTTTCTAAGGGGGTTGGTTATGTCATTTACATGACCTTGTTTATCTTCAATATAAAAAATTATCTTGGTTAGTTACTTTTCTCATTTTATTCTATTATTTGTAACATATCTCAAATTTCACAGAAGTCTTTTAATGATACAGTATTTTTGGTTAGCTATACTGATAAGCAAGGTTTATAATATTTGATTTTAAGAGATTCAGAATACAGCAAACACAAGATCAAGAGATTGCTCAATTTGAAGCAGACAAAACCCACTTCATGATTCACTTTAAAGAAGAAGTTGTGAACTTGGGTCAGGTGGAACACATGTATGTCTTATTTGGCATAGTGTTTATACATTTTGAGGTTTTGCATACATTTCTATATTAAAAAAACACACAAGCAGTTCTGAGCTTGAGTTGTTATGCAGCAAAAGTCTCTGGAGTTAAGGAGCAACTGCATTTTGGTGGCTCTCTCATTAATTCCCCATGGTTTACATTATTCTCCACTGAGGATTACTCATAACCACTCTACCAGGCATCCTGTCCTCTAAAATTCTAGGCATGCAAACCTTGTTTTAAAGGCACGAGCTTGGCAAACTAGGTTGGCTCAGTGGTTGAGTGTCAATCTATGAATCACAATGTCATGGTTTGATTCCTGGGCATGCAGGAGGCAGATGATTCTTTTTCATCATTGATGTTTCTATCTCTCTTCCTCCCCTTCCTCTCTGAAATCAATAAAATGTATATTTTTAAAAAGGGCATGAACTTTATTGGAGAAATAAAAATGGAAAGCTGTATCTCATTTCATTCCCCTATGTGAGATAGAAAAGATTAAGATATTTCAGAACTAGCTTTTATATGTATACTAGAAGCCTGGTGCACGAAATTTGTGCACGGGGCTGTGTGTCCTTCAGCTCACCCTCCTACCTCTCCAATCTGCAACCCTTTGAGGGCAGTTGGACATCCCTTTCACAATCCAGGACTGGTGGCTCCCAACTGCTCACCTGCCTACCCTCCTGATTGCCCCTAACCACTTCTGCCTGCCAGCCTGATCACCTCCTAACCACTCCCTTGCCAGCCTGATTGATGCCTTATTGCTTCTCTGCCAGCCTGTTTTCCTCTAAGTGCCCTCCTCTGCAGGCCTGGTCACCCCTAACTTCTCTTTGTTATAGGCTTGGTCACTCCTGACTGCCCCCTCTGCAGGCCTGGGTCCTCACCCCCCACAACTGCCCTTCCCTGCAGGCCTGGTCACCCCCATTTTCCCTCCTATCCCAGCCTGGTCACCCCTAACTGCCCTTGCCTGCAGGCTTGATCACCCCCAACTGCCCTCCCCTGCAGGTCATCTTGCGATGGCCATCTTGTATCCACATGGGGGCTGGGTCTTTTGACCACATGGAGGAGGTCATCTTGTGTGTTGGAGTGATGGTCAATCTGCATATTATTATTTTATTAGATAGGATAGAAGCCTGGTGCATGAGCGGGGGCAAGCTGATTTGCCCTGAAGGGTGTCCTGGATCAGGGTGGGTGTTCCCTTGGGACATGGGGCGGCTTGGGCAAGGGGCCTACAGTGGTTTGCAGGCCAGCCATGCACCCTGGCAACCCAAGCAGAGGCCCTGGTATCAGGGATTTATTTATCTTCTACAATTGAAACTTTGTAACCTGGAGAGGAGCCACGCCTATTGCTTGCTCCTTGGCAGCAGCCATTGAAACTTTGTTGCCTTAAGCAGAGACCTGGATGGCCAGGATTTGCAGAAAGCTTGCTTTCCTCCATCGTCAGGGGCAATCCAAGCCTCCCTCCTGCTTCTCTGTGGCTGTAGCCATCTTGGTTGGTTTAATTTGCATACTCACTCTGATTGGCTGGTGGGCATGGCTGGCGGACATGGCTTGTTGGTGTAGTGGAGGTATGGTCAATTTACATATTACTATTTTATTAGATAGAATATATTGCTGCTTAGAAAAATTATAGTCCTATGTGACAAGTATGATTATTGAATGAATAAAGTACAGAGAGATTTTCAATTGACACCTGTGTGTATGTATGTAGGTGGTGCATAGTCCTGCTAAAGGGTCAAAAGATAGAATAAATAAAATCCTAGTATGATACTAAGATATCAGTCAAAATTTAATTATGAACTTTGTCAAAGCAGGAATTCAGTATTTGCTCACAAATTCCTATCACTAACACAAAGTACTGAGAACTATATTGCAGAAGATACTACATTTGGAAAAAATGATGAGTCTTACTTTGTGGCTGAAATTAATTGAATTATTTTTTAGTTTTAAAATTGCTTACAGCAACCAAAGTCCTGGTGGTTTGTCAGCTTTCAACAGATAAGCTGTTTTTGAAATAGTGTTTTCCAATAATGTTATTGAAGTTGAGCACATTTCATTTCTCCTACTCTCTTAACATTCCTTTAAAGATGGGTCTTTGCCTTTTAAAAATTCATGTTGAATAGGCTGTGAATATGGAATCTGAATCTTAATTCTTTGATTCTTTTGAAGTGTTCCCTTGAGGAATCAGAAATATCGTGTAAATTTTATTGAAGGTCTCATTTTGGCCAGAATAATTTTAAATAGGTGCAAGTCATGTAATCAGATATTCATTTAATACATGCACGTTCATATTGATATTTCAGAGCAGCATTGATAGTAAATTTAAAATTCACATATTAAATAATTTACTATATTCATATATTTAAATGCAGCCCAAATTTTAAAGCAAGCCCCCCAAAAAATTAAAAGAGGAGAGAAAAAACAATTAAAAGCCCGAGCCAGCCGGGCTTGGTTGGTTGGGGCATGGTCCCATGCATCAAAAGGTTGTGGTTAAATTCTTAGTCAAGGCATACATATACACAGTTGGGCACAAAGTATATATGGGAAGCAACTGATCAGTGTTACTCTCTCACATCAACCTCTCTAACTCTCTCTCTACCTCTCTACCTCTCAACCTCTCTCTCTCTTTTGTCTGTCTCTCTTTCCTTTGCTTTCTCTAAAAATAATAATATTTGTATCTTACAGACATATAGGAGTATTCTCCCAAACTTAATTGCAGAGCACAAAACGTTTTCTAAGAAACATGTATTGAACCTCTAAATGTTTTCTCTTTTTTTAATGTAAGCACAAGAACTATATCCCTCCTTGTGATTTTTTCCCCAATGTCAAGCACATAGTATTTGTAAATGCTTATTAATATGAAATCAATCAATATTTTAAAATACATGCTTTTTCTCTTTTTAAATGCCCTTTATTTTATAGCTGATTTTAAAGAACTAATTTAATATATTTCCATTTCAAATAGAAAACTGAGACAATATAAGTAATTAATATGTTAAGAAGTAAGTGTACCAAATATACTTATCAATAAATTAAATTAAAAAACAAAACACCAGAAGTGAGTAATAGGCATGACAAAACAGACAAAGAAAATAAAAAACATGCATAAATATGTCATGTCTCACTGGGTGACTTTCTACTTAGAAATGTGTAAAGCCCTTTAACACTTATAAGCCTTTATCAATCCTGCCCTTGGGAACACAGTTTGCTAAAACATAAAGTTGGAACTGAAATGGCAAAATAAAATAACTGCTCTTCTGGAAATTCTCAGAGCCTCCATCTCCCTGCCAGTTAATAAAGTCTAGTTTGAAAGAAATAATTTTTATGGGGAATTTTCTGAATGATAAACAGTCTTAACTATTAAGTCTTCCTTTTTCTTTCATTAAATAATAAACTCATACCATTCATTCAACAAATATTTATTCATAAATATTTATTAAATATAAAACATCTATTATGTGGAATATATTAATCAATCTTAAATAGTTTGGAAGCAATAAGGCAAAGGTCATTTTTTAAAAATAAATCTTTATTCTTATTATTACAATTATTCCTCTTTTGTTCTCATAGCTCCCCTCCACCGGCTCCCACCCCACCCTCTGCCCTTACCACCCCCCCTCAACTGTCCTCATCCATAGATATACAATTTTTGTCCAGTCTCTCCCTGCACCTCCTTACCCTTTTCCCCCTGAGAATTGCTAGTCCACTCCCTTTCTATGCCCCTATTCTATCATATTTACCAGTTTATTTTGTTCATCAGATTTTTAATTCACTTGATTTTTAGATTGTTGATATATATTTGTTGTTCATAATTTTTATCTTTATCTTTTTCTTCTTCTTCCTCTTCTTAAAGTGTACCTTTCAGCATTTCATATACTATTCGTTTGGTGTTGATGAACTCCTTAAGTTTTTCTTATCTGTGAAGCTCATTATCTCCCCTTCAATTCTGAATGATTCTTTGCTGGGTAATCTTGGTTGTAGATTCTTGCTCTTTGTCACTGAATATTTTTTGCCACTCCCATCTGGCCAGCAAAGTTTCTGTTGAGAAATCAGCTGACAATCATATGAATGCTCCCTTGTAGGTAATTAACTATTTTTTCTCTTGCTGCTTTTAATATTCTCTCTTTGTCTTTTGCTCTTGGTATTTTAATTATGATGTGTCTTGGTGTGGTCCTCTTTGGATTTTTTTTGTTTGGGGTTCTGTGTTCTTCCTGGACTTGTAAGTCTATTTCTTTTACCAGGTGGGGGAAATTTTCAGTCATTATTTCTTCAAATAGGTTTTTAGTATCTTGCTCTCTATCTTCTTCTGGCACCCCCATAATTCTGATGTTAATATGCTTGAAATTGTCCCAGAGACTCCTTATACCATCTTGACATTTTTGAATTCTTTTTTCTTTTCCAGTGGAGTGTTTTCTGCTTCTCTATATTTCAAATCTTTGAATTGATTCTTGCCTTCCTCTAGTATGCTGTTAGTCTCTGTATAATATTTTACTTCAGTCAGTGTATATTTAATTTCTAGTTGGTCTTTTTTTCATCTCTAGTTGGTCCTTTGAAATCTTCTCTTGGGTCTTGCTAAATTTATCCATCTTTTCTAGGAAATTCTTGAAAAACCTTATAACTGTGGTTTTGAACTCTATATCTATTTGTTTCTTTTCCTCCATTTCTGTTGTTTGTGATCTGTTCCTTTGTCTCCACATTTTCACTGCTTCCCTGAGTTGGTAGAGTAGCTTTGTGTGCTGTGCCTTCCCAGTTACCTGAGGTGGACTCTTTTGGTGCACCCCTTTGTGGACTCTGTGTACAACCTTGTTGTAGTTAAGTCTTGATTGGTTGTTGGTACCACTGTGGGGAATTGACCTCCAAGCCAATTGGTTGTGAGAATCAGCTGTGTCTACACTCAGAGAACTTCTGTGCTGGACTCCGCCTTTAGACTTGCAAGATTGCTAAAGCCTCTCTGCTAGGCTTGGATGGGGCAGAATCTCAGTGCTGAGCAGACAGCCATGGCTTCCTGTTGTCCCTGGGTCTTAAAGCCTCTCAGTAATTGCTGCATCCCTTTCTATGCACAGGCACGCTTGCATCCAGATCTCTCCCTTTCCGGCTCCCCTGAGTTTCCAGGCACTCTGGGACCCGTATTAGTGTAGGTCCCCAGGGTCTCACCTGAAACTGGAGTTCAGTGCAGTCTGACCTGGATTTCAGTGCAATTGGGAGGTTTTGTCTTCCTCTCACTAGAGAAAGACAGTGGCACAATGAGCAGTCAGCTCTCTTTTTGCGCACTTTTGCGTGCACCTCCAGACCTCTGCCCTTTGTGGCTCCCCTAAGTTTCCCTGCACTCCTCCCATTTCACAACAGTCCAGACTTCCCTATATGAGTCCTGCCTGGAACTAAGGTTCAGTGCAGTCCAGAGTTTCCATCTCCCTTTCACTAGAGGAAGCCAGCCTGGCACTCTGCCCTGTCCTCTCCATGTATGCATCTCTGTACCTCAGCTTTTTGCAGCTCCTCTGAGTCTCCATGAGCCCTCTCCTCCTACTTATAGAATTTCCACTCAGCCAGCTTTCCTGTGGTTCTGGACAATGTCCATTCTGTCTTTTAGCTGTAGTTTTGATATTGTTGTACGAGGCAGCAGTTTAGGTGTTCACCTATGCCGCCATCTTGGTTTCTCCAAAGGTCAGGTTTTTATTGAAAAATATATGCTCAAATAAACTAAACTAAAATATATACCCAACTAATATATACCAGGATTTCAGCTAAAGCATATCTGGAAGTATGTTATTTGAAAGTAAATGACCAAGGAAGGGTAATAAAAGGGCCATGGGACCTGGCTGGCGAGGCTCAAAGGCTGAGTGCTAACCTAGAAATCAGGAGGTTACAGTTTGATTCCTGGTCGGGGCATATATATGCCCAGGTTGCGAGTTTAATCCCTTATGTGAGGTATGATTCTCAAGAGGGCCAATGATTCTCTTCATTGATGTTTGTATATCTCTTTCCCTTTTCCTTCCTTTCTGAAATCAATAGTAAAAAAGGGCTCTAGGTTAGAAAACAATGAGAATAAATCAATAAATGCCTACAGTTGCCTAAGTACATTGAAGGTTTGATAAACTGAAAATGTTTCAGTAAAGTTTCCTTTTTATATTTTCTGTAATTAGGATTCATTTATTATGTAAGCAATATGTAGTCATTGTTAAAAAAAATTAGATTACACATACACACAAAAATCAACTATACTATTAACTCAATAACATGTTTTTAAGTTTTGGTTACTAAATTTGTAATAACAGCATCATGTATAGAGGCTGGGAAATATTTTCTACATCCATTTATTAATATCCTTTCATGTAAATTAATAATCATCTTCCCAAATAGTGAATGTTAAGTACATAAAGTTTCTCTTATTCCTATTTTAGCATACATTATTAGTTACCAATTCTGGCTATGATGGAATAGTTTATTTAAGTCCAATAATTCATAACAACTGGGAAGGGGATATAAAATTAACATGTGTAAGAGAAAACACCATTGGTTTGATGGCACCAAAGAACTGCCGAGGCAGCTATATCTTAAGGACTCATTTTCTAAACAAAAGGATATACAGATTTAGCGAATAAAAATATTCGATGCCCCACTACATTTGAGTTTCAGATAAAGAGTGAACAATTCATAAGGATAAGAATGTCGCAAATGTTGCAGTCCCAAACTAGGCATATCTAATGTTCTGGATGTAGTTATTCTCTCAGGGCATTTGTCAATTCATGACAACACTCAGAAGGCTGTGATCATGGACAGAAAAGCTAAGGACCAGTAAACCCAGAAGAGCTTTAGATGATATCAAAGGTCCATAGAGTGAAATATTCATATTAAGAATTATTAGAAGATCCAAGATATAAGGGACAAGGTTCTGGAAAAAAGACAGGTGCAGAGAGAACTCAGCATTTCCCTTCTACATATTTCCTGATTTAGGAAGGCCAAGGAGGAGAAGAACCTATGAAGTCAAATAGGATGAGAAGCAGAACATGATTTTATGTACTCCTACATAGCTTAGAAGACAAATGTTGAAGAACCGGCATATAAGGACTATAGTCTCTGTTGGGAAATTTGGAGAGTTACATGAAGGTAATACTTGAACCTGGCTTCAAATCAGTTCAGTCCCTGGTAGGATTGGAAGGATCTGTCCCTCCTCTACTTCTCAGAAGGTAAGGTAAACCTTCTATGGTGAAACATTGCTTTCCTGTAAATATTTACTTTTTTTTTCAAGCAAAACATTTAAAATTTGGTAAACCTTTATCAGACATACCAAAAACAACAACAACAACAACAACAACACACACACACACACACACACACACACACACACACACACACGGCACCAAGAGAAAATAAAACAGAGAATAGAAATAGGTCTGCAAAAGAAGTAGACATTAAAGTTATTAGGTACAAATTTTATAGTAATTATGACTAATCTGTTCAAGAGAATAGATAACATGGATGATAATTTTATCAGAGAACTGAATTCCCAAAAGGAACACAATGAAAAATTCTGGGACAAAACAACAAACAAACAATAATTAAAATTAAATATTCAACAGGTGAATTTATTGAGCTGGAACATAGATCAGTTGAATTAATACTAAAGAGGGATAAAGGAGTTGTACTTAAATATTAGGATTAAAAGTAGTAAATATTATGAAAGCACTCTGCAAAAATAAAAAAATACCTTTGGCATAATTTAATAAGAGTCCAAATAAGTAGAGATTCAGACCATTCGGTTTTGAAATAGATGACTTGATAATGTAAAGGTGGTTCTCCTCAAAGTGTACTATAAAATTAATATAATCCTACTTAAAATCTCAACAGTTACTGCTATGTTTGTATGGCTGATTCTAAAGTTTATATAGAAATGCCAAACTCCAAGAATAAGCAAAACAATCCTGTAGAATTGGAACAAACGTAGACAATTTACGTACCACATATCAAGAACTACAGTAAAGCTCCATGCTATCTAATAAAAGAGTAATATGCAAATTGACCAACACACCAAGTCACAAGATGGCTGCCTGCATGTGGTCAAAGACAGCTGACCCCATGTGGACACAAGATGTTCACCACAAGATAGCCTGCAGGGGAGGGCAGTTTTGGTAAGTTAGGGGTGACCAAGCAAACAAAAGAGAGCAGGATGGCAGAG